>JANZXR010062819.1:0-12111 GCA_027575705.1 Erythroxylum echinodendron | reverse complement strand
CCTACTGGTATTGTACCTATTGGATGCAAGTGGGTTTTTAAGAGAAAAACTGACATGGATGGTAATGTACATACGTATAAAGCAAGGTTAGTGGCTAAAGGTTGCAAATAAAAACAAGGAATTGATTTTGATGAAAACTTTTTACCAGTAGCTATGCTAAAATCCATCAGGATCTTGTTAGCTATAACAGCATACCATGATTATGAAATCTGGAAAATGGATGTCAAAACTGTATTGCTTAATGGAAATTTGCAAGAGAATGTATATATGATATAACATGAAGGTTTTGAATCCAAAAGATTTCCTAATCAAGTATGCAAATTACAAAGGTCCATTTATGGACTTAAGCAAGTGTCACGGAGTTGGAACATCCTTTTTGATGAGGCAATCAAAGAGTTTGATTTTATCAAAAATATGGATGAACCATGTGTTTATAAGAAGGTTAGTGGGAGTGCAGTCATTTTCTTGGTACCATATGTGGATGACATATTACTAATAGGAAACAATATACCTATGCTACAGTCTGTAAAGATCTGGTTGTCTAAGAACTTCTCTATGAAGGATATGGGGGAAGCAACCTATATTCTGGGAATAAAGATCTATAGAGATAGATTAAAAAGGTTGCTTGGATTATCCTAATCCACGTTTATAGATAAAGTGCTAAAGAGGTTTAACATGGAGAATTCCAAGAGGGGATTCTTAACCATATTACATGGGATTTCTCTCACACAGAGTATGTGTCCAAAGACACAAGAGGAGAGAGATAAAATGGATTGTATTCCATATGCTTCGATAATTGGATCAATTATTTATGCGATGCTATGTACTAGACCAGATGTTTCTTATGCTTTGAGCATAACAAGTAGGTTTCAATCTAATCCTGGTGAGGGTCACTGGACAGTTGTGAAAAACATCTTAAAGTACTTGAGAAGAACTAAAGATGTTTTCTTAGTCTATGGAGGAGATGAACTGAAAGTTCAAGGATATTCAGATGCTAGTTTCTAGTCAGATTATGATGATAGTAGATCACAGTCAGGGTACATCTTCATTTTAAATGTGGTGCAGTAAGTTGGAAAAGTTCCAAAAAACCAACCATTGCAGATTCAATGACCAAAGCAGAGTACATTTCAATGTCAAAGGTGGCAAAGGAAGCAGTTTTGATCAAGAAGTTCATCAGTAAACTTGGAGTGGTTCCTAGCATGGTTGAGCCTATAGTATTGTGACAACAACGGTGCTATTGCGCAAGCAAAGGAGCCCAGGTCTCATTAACGGTCCAAACATGTACTCAGGAAGTTTCACTTGATCAGGGAGATAGTGGAGCAGAAAGACATAGCATTGGAGCGAGTTCCTACTGAAGAGAATCCAGTGAATCATCTTACTAAGCCATTGTCTTAAAAAAAGACATGATAGACATATGGATGGCTATGGTATTCGATAGATTGGTAATTGACATTAGTGCAAGTGGGGGATTGTTAGTTTATGCCTTTGCAGCCAATTTATTTTGATTGTAAATTTATTTGTATGACATTATTATTATTCAGTAAAGGGCATTCTTTATTTTTATGTATTTGTTAATTATTTAATTATTAATTATAAAGATAAAATCCATGGAATAATTATTATGAAATTAGAAATTATAATGCGATTATAATTATGAGATTCAAATTGCATTTTTTATATTATTCCTAAAATGCTCCTGGTCGTAATTTCATTAAGACGGGGTATTGATGAAATGGTTAGACTAGCACATTTTTGTTTCTTTCTTATGAAGAAAGTAATTGATCTCATAAATTAAAGGGTGGAGACACTTAAATAAACATGTGGGTGCTTATTAGAGAATAAGTTCATTGAACTGACCCGATTATGAGAATCTCGAATGGAACATTACTGGTGTGTCTGTGGATTATCTCTTAATGATGGTTGTATAATTGATCCTCATACTTGAGATTACAAAGGTATCTAATATAGGAATTACTGTGTTTTGATGCTACTTATGAATCATCTTATGATAATTCAGTCAGTAGTAATTGGATACAGTATGAATCATATGTAGATAGTTGAGTAAGTCAATATAAGATTTGTCACTCTAAAGTAATTAGAGAGAATATTCTACTATTCTTGATTAGTAATGATTTATGGAATTCTCTGGACAGAGTGAGTTGACATTTAAAAAGGTGTTTTCAAATTTCAATTATAAATCAATCACTAATTAATAAGAATGAATATGATTGGATGATAAGAATAGACACTGTATCCATACTCTGTCCAATTAAGAATATTGAATGACGAAAGGATTAAATTATACATTATAGCCATGCATGGATAGTTAAGTCAATTACTATGATATTCCTATTATTTGGGTAATCATGACTTGTTGCTAGACATCAATCGTGATTTATGATTATGAATTGTTTAATTAGATAATTAAAGATAAATTAAAAGAAGTTTTAATTTATCTAATTCTAATTGTGAATTATAATCATAATTTATAATCATCGTCAATTTATTAGGAACCCAATAGGTCACACAGTAAAAAGTAATTTGTGAAAGAAAAATCAATTTAATTAAGTTGGAATTAATTATAAAGTTTGAGAAACTTTAGGGATCAAATATGAGATATTTGATTTTATTAAAAATAAATTAATTGTAATTAGAATTTGATTTTAATTATAATTAAAGATATTTAATTTTAATAAAAGACTCTTATGATTATCTATAAATACGGAAAACCTTTTAGAAACTAGCACTTCTATCTTTTTCCTCTCAAAGGAGTTGAGAATTGCTCTGTGGATACCATCAGAGGCTGGACGCTTGAACAACTCGTGGTTGATCACTCAGAAAAAGGTTTCGAAGATTTTTCAATAGGATAGAAAATAAGGTACAATTTCTAAATCGTTTATGTTTTATCCAAGTTTATACGATTATCAGGATTCGCTCAGAATCCGTAAAAAAATTTTGTTTTCCGCTACGCCTGTGATTCGATCATGATTGGATTCTAACATCTAGGACTTCAGAACACCTTCCTTGTTGGAGTCCGTCATCTTTCTCACCCATTGAAATATGTCCATGCTGTCTCCAAACTCTCCCATCGGTTTTCGACCAGTAATTAGTTCTAAGAAAACCACAGCAAAGCTATATACGTCACTCTTCTCATCAACCTTCAGAGTATAGGCATTTCGGTGACTGTCAATGGCAAGACTCTATTTTTATTGTTGTTATAAAAGCCCAAAACTTGCAGGTATTTTAGCGCAGAAAAATTTGTCTACAAATGTATTTTATTTCTATTATCTGTACTATTATGTAGTGCCAAACTACAGATATCAAGAAGTGGATTATCTAAAGTCGATATTGCAAGTGACTTTACTCTTGACATACCTAGGGAAAAATTTGCTTTTGCAAAATGCAGCAACAAAATTACCATTGCAAAAGCTTCTGGCTTGAAGGGTGAGACAACTCAGGTAGATCAGTTTATTAGAGAACATGTAAAGCCTTAATTGAATTTCTATCAATATGCATTTGCCATCTCCTGCTTCACCTTGGTAATTTGAGCTTAATTAGTTGAGCAATATGCAGAACGATGAAGGACAAAACATGGATCTCTACGAACAGGCTGATCACTGCCAAGGACCATGCATTTGTGTAGATCAATATTGGACATTTGGATGGTAGTGGCCATTACACTGGCCAATTCTCCACTTATTCCCTCTGCAGTTTCGTCCGCGTCCAGGGTGATACTGACAGTGCCCTTGACAGGCTCTGGAAAAAGAAGAAAGCTAAACTTCGCCAATGAGAAATTGTGGCAAGCTTGTTAAGGACCTACTTAAGACATGGTCGTTTGTGTAGAGAGAATATGATATCAATCCTTTTTTCATTTTTTGGAATGGATTATCCTTTTGTGGTCAACTTTACATCTACTTTTACCTTTTTTCATGTTGGAGCCACCCCCTTTTTGCCATTATAATACCTCCATTTCTATTGCTTTTGAAGTTTTTGAAATTTGGACTGCTGTAATTTTGCTTTAAGCTTAAAAAAAAATGCATTTGCTTCGTTTTAACAAAGCTAGATTTTGCCCTGTTATAAGTAGTTTGGTTTCATACTTGCCAAAGAAGTGAGGAGTTCACAAAAGTGAAAGAGAGAATATGTAAAGCTCATGCGAGTTTGCTTTAAAATATGTAAAACCTTAGATATTTTAATTTGATTGGTAGTATATTAGTATTGAACTAAATTTGTGTCTGGGGTCCAAGGGATGGTTGTGCTTTATAGCTGGAATCTGGAGTTGACATTTAACTGAAAATTGACTAATATAAGCTTTTAGCTTCTGCATATGCATCTATTTATTCTTTGTCTGGGATGAACTTTTAATACATGTAATTCTCGAGCATTCTTATTTACATCTTTGCTTTCTCTCATATGCATCTTGAAGTGGTTGTTTGAATCATTAAAATCTTTTAGTTCTTTGATGTTTTCCAAGCACGTGTCAGTATGGAATGCTGAAGGTTGATTTTGTTGTTAATATGAAAGAAATGCTTGACCATGAACTTTAAATTAATAGTAATATTAATACCTGTTTATTATTAAGCACTTGACACCGAAATATACTTATGTGCAGTAATTTGACACTATTTTGTTTTCCTGCATATAGTGCACCATGCAAACCCAGAAATAAGACACATAATGAATATTTTTAAGGGTTGAGAAACATGAAACCAAAACCCAAATATGATGTAACGACGATGCTACTTGATCAAGAAGCAGCAATGGTTCTGGAGAGGAGCGATGTTGATGACTGATAGTGACATCCCTCTCCAACAACAGTGTCTCACCCTCTTAAACAGCGTCTTCCCCTTGTCTCACCGTCTCCAGCGTTGACGAGCATTGGTAAATGGTGAAGATAGAAACATTTTTTTACACACCTATAGGCTTGCAACAACTACTAAATGAATTATCTGTATCAAAATCAACTAACTGAAAAGCAAATGAACTAATGGATAGGCCAGGTACAAGAATATTTTTTAGTTTGACAACTAATTGAAAAGAAAAAATAAATGTATTTATTTATTTTTTATAAAAATCCACGTGTTTTTGACATGACATTTAAAGATTAACTAACTTGTCTATAACGGCGCGTGTATGACACTTCTTAATTTCTATCCAAAAAAGCCTTAAATTAAGTAAACTTGTGAAAATTTAAACCTTTGTTGAGCAACTTATAAGTTTAATTCCTAAACTAATCAAACTCAAAAAGATTAAGCCCTAATTTGAGCTTTTAGCCTAACCTGTGGGTTAACTTCTCTTTTTTTATGATTATAAAACATATTGTGACATAGAGAGAAATGTATAACATAGTTAATTAAGCTAAAATCATCATATTTCTAGGTAACATAAACATTTAATTCCCACTTAATCCACGCTTCCTTAATATTATCAATTTTAAACTCTTTCAAAGATTAGGTTAGTCAATTTTCATTTAATCTTCAAATTTATCTGCATTAAATATGATTAAGTGAAAAATATAAGTGCTTAAATGGGAATTAATAGTTAAAATTTGCTCATACGTGAAAATTAAATAAGAAAATTTTCATTAAATGAGAAAAAAATAAAACAATTCATCTAGTTATGGACTCAACCCAAAGCGTTTCACAGTATGGAACATCTACCTTGATAAGCACATTTTCCTAAAGTTGGAGAATCTAACGTAACAGACCATAGTTTTTTTATTGAAAAATTAAATTGATTAATATTAATAAGTTAGGAGAACATAGTTTTGAGAGTCAAACACTATCCTACAATATGTACCCATACTAGAATACACCATCAGACACTCTCCAACACTCAAACGACAGCGTTTACAACACAAAGTAACTTAATACACACAACGACGACATTTACAGGTTAAAACACTATATGCCCCAAAATTAACAGACCAGAGTTGCCTAGCACTTAATGTAGAAATCCTGATATTGTGGAGGCAAGCAGATTAAGAGGGGCTAGCAGATTCATCTTAAACAAAATAACACTCTACAGGGCATTCAACATATCTCAGTGCAGATAAGAAATTGGTCGAATTAATTGAATCTTCGGGCAGCCACAGAATTATATTCACAAGTATCAAAATGTTGTACGAATTAATTAATTAGAGGAAATTCATGTATCGAACGTAGGAAGTATAATTAATTCGAGAGGATTCGGAGAGGAGAAGAGATACACAGAATCATATGAGAGACAGAGAGAGAGAACAAATCTCATTCAGTTATTACATGCCCGTATATTTTGTACAGTGTAGCTTAAATACAGTTGGTATACGATATCATAGGTCAGGCCGTATGTTAACAATGGTGGACATTATTCAAAATGCAGCATTTTGTAATTAACTTTAACAGCTAGAAATGTTTCCTCTGTCACCTTCTTCTTCTTCTTCGTTTGCATCTGTAACAATCCCCTTCCCTTTAACATCATTGTCCATCAGATTCACTTTTGGGAAACATTTTTAAAGATCGAAGAGATATTCCCATGTCGCGTTGGTCTAGTCACCATCTGAACATTAGATAAGCCACTGAGTTACTGCTTAGTTATTCCTCTTAGTCATTGGCCTTCCCAATACCGCTACTGGTATTCGTTCAATGGAACCAATAAATTTGGGTAATACTGAAGACATATTATCATACTTTACAATATCCTTCTTCAATTTCGACACATGAAACATCGGATGGATTAGTGATTCTATAGGTAGCTCTAGTTTATACGCCACTGTGTCGATGTGTTGTGTTACCCTGTATGGACCATAGTAAAGTGGTGCTAATTTTTGGTTGTTTCTTCTTTATAGTGAGTGTTGCATGTATGGTTGTAGCTTTAACCACACCATCTCACCCACCTAAAACTCCCTTTTTGATCACCTTGAATCCACCTATTGTTTCATCCTATTTTGAGCCTGATGTATATGGAACTGTGTCACCTTTATCATACCTTCCCTATTTAACAAAACCCAATCTACTTCTGCCACTTTGGAATCTCCCGCTACATATAGTGTATAAACTGGTGGTGGGTATCCGTAGAGAACTTCAAAGGGTATTAAATTGATGGAAGATTGATACGTCGTATTATACCACCATTTGGCCAATGCCAGCCATTCTCTCCATCATTGAGGATCTTCTCTACAGAAACATCGAAGATAAGTCTCAAAGATTTTTCTTACCGCCTCTGTAAGTCCGTTTGTCTATAGATGATAGGCAGTATAATACTTCAAACAGACACCTTACAGTCGAAGTAACTTTTCCAGAATTTGTTCATAAATACAGGGTCCCGATCACTAATGATAGCTTCTGGCATCCCATGTAATTTAAATACGTTTTTGAGAAATAATTTCGCAATATCTTCTGCCATGTATGGATGTTTAATTGGAATGAAATGAGAGTATTTTGTGAAACTGTCCACCACCACCAAAATGACCATCTTCCCTTTCGATCAGGGAAGACCTTCAATGAATTAAACATAAATTTCCCTCCAATTACCCTCTAGTATTCTGATAGGTTGCAATAACCCTAGGTAAGCTCAGTTATTATGCTTGTTTCTCTGACAAACCAAGCATTCTTAATCGTAGTTTCTCACGTCTCTATCCATTTCTTTACAGAAAAACATATTTTGTACCTTCTTCATCGTAGCCAGTGCTCTTGCATGTCCTCCCATATTATCGTTATGACTGATGGTCAAATTTTGTTGTCGCAATGTAAGGTTAGCTCCTAATACCAATCATCCCATTCCATCTCAATAGGCCCTCCTTCCACTTATATACCCCTATTTTCATTTGTCCCATTTCTAGTTGTTTCATAATTTCTCTAATTACTTGATCCTCTTCCCAGCTCTTCTTGATGGCATCTAGTAATTCTCCTTGGACTTGTGTCACTGTGAACATTAACATTTCTGTAATCGTCACCCGAGATAAGGTATCTACGATAGCATTCTCCTTCCTACTCCTGTACTGAACCTCGAAATCATACCCCAAAAGTTTTGAAAGCCATGACTATTGGAATGGAGTTGATAACCGTTTCTCCAGCAAATACTTGAGACTACGATGATATTTCTTAACAATAAATCATTTATAACTCAGATAATGGTGCCAATACTTGATAACTTTGATGATGGCTAATAATTCCTTCTCATAAGTTGATAGTTTGTGGTTTCATTTGGCCAACGATTTACTGAGAAAATTAATTAGGTGCCTTTCCTACTGCAATACTACTCCAATCCTCTGTCCACTTGCATCTGCTACATGTGTGATGACGAATGGGAGAAATATCAGTGTTAAATTGATGACATTGAATAAGCTACATTGTGTGATGTTAGCTTGTATGTCTCCTGAACTTCAGAGGCAGCATGAGGACATGGATGCACCTACTATGATATTGCATATTAAGGAGTTATTTGGTGCATAAAGTAGGGTGGAGAGATATCAAATCTCTAAGGAACTATTCAATGCAAGATGACAGAAGGATCTTCAGTCAATGTTCATATGCTAAAGATGATTAGGTATATTGAAAAATTGGCCTAATTAGGTTTTGTTATGAACCACGAGTTAAATGTTGATCTGGTGTTGCAGTCTCTGAGTTCTAGTTTTTCACACTTTTTCATAAACTTCAATGTGAACTAGAAGGACATGACATTGCCTGAATTGTTGAATATGATGAAGACTATAGAAGGATGCCTTAAGAAGGAACCCAGTTTTGTACTTGTTGTTGGTTCTTTTAAAAGCAAGAAAAAGGGCTTTAAGAAGAATAATAACAAGAAACAAAAGGCTTCTAGTAATGTAGTAAAAGCCAAAGGAGTTGTCAAGAAGAAGAGTAATGACAAGGGCACATGTTTTCATTGCGAAGTCAACGAACATTTCGCTCTTCTTGTCCCCAAATCAAGTTAGCTATTCTATCCTTCTTTAACAATTCCATCAATAGCTTAGCTATTAACCCATACCCTTTAATGAAATGCCCTCTGAGTTTTGTAATGCTCTTCGATTCAGTCCATTCCTCTATCATCTTCAACTTCCAATTATCCGTTGTAACTCCTCCTTTTGAGATCGTATTGTTAAGTCAAGAGGACTTCACGATGATTAATTTTGATGAAAATCAAATAATAATAATGTTAGAAATAAATGAACTTGTTTGATAAGTGTGTTAAGTGTGCAGAAGTATAAAACACAGAAGAAAGAAAAAAACATAAGAAATAGAGAACATAGAAGAAAGAAAAACACAAAAGAAGTAGAGAACATAGAAGAAGCAGAAGATACAAAAGAAGTAAAAACGCAGAAGAAGCAGAAGATACAAAAGAAGTAAAAACATAGAAGTAGCAGAAGATACAGAAGAAGCAAAACACAGAAGAAGCACAAAACATAGAAGAAGAAAACACAGACGATGTAAATAAGAAGATATGCTAGTACGTTAGGCAGTTAGTTAGTTGGAGTTAGTTACAGAACTCAACTAAATAACGGTTCTACAAGATTCAAGAAGTAGTTATCAAGATTTAATAAGCAGTTATCAAGAATCAAGCAACAGTTGGATACTTAGACTATATATACTAGTCGTAGTCGAAGATTAAATAACTTTTCCAAAAACCTTTGAACAATTATTGATCTTTGAGCTTTCAAGTGTTTATTTAGAAAATAAAAATTCTATAGTGCGATACTAAGAGAGAAAATCCTACTATAACAAAAGCTCACAATATCTTCCTAGTGAGGGAAAGAAAAGGCTAAGAGTTTGGAGAAGCTAAGATAGCTGAAAGAATACTTAGTGTAAGAGACTTGAAGAGGCTCTACAAGGGAAGAAAGAATACTTGTAAATTTGTTGAAGTATATGAAAAATTAGACGAATTCTGAGAACTAGACGTAGCCCACAGTTTGAGGTAACCAGCATAAAAATCGCAGCTTCTATCTTCTATCCTTTTACTCTATTCTATTTTGTTTTTAAAACAAATATATAGAAGTTATTTGTGATTTAACTACATAACAATATTCGTATAACTTTTGTGATATTCTTTTAACAAGTTAGATAAGTTCTTAAAAAGAAATATTAAAGATTTTGCATTCACGAAAAGAATACATAATTCAACCCCCTTCTTATATATCTAGTATATTGTACGTGAATTCGATATTAACGTGTGATTTACTTCAATTGGTATCAGAGCTCGATTTCCAAAAACTACCTTTACAAAGTGAGTACAAAGATCCATGACTGAATCATATGTTTTTATAGCTGAAGGTGCCTCCGTCACAAGACCTCCTGCGTTCAATAGTGAAGATTATCATTATTGGAAAGACAAGATGCAACTCTTCATAGAAACCACACACATTGATTTTGGGATATCATCGAGAATGGACCATATATACCAATAGATGATGAAGGAAATACCATTCTTCGTAACAGATGGTCAACTGATCACAAAGCTAGATTTCAACTAAATTCAAAGGCCAAATTCTTTTGAGTTGTGCTTTAAGCAGAAGTGAATATGATAAAGTTCATGGATGCAAAATTGCGAAGGAGATGTAGGACACTCTATCCATCACACATGAAGACACAAACTAGGTGAAAGAGTCCAAGATCAGTATTCTTGTACATCAGTATGAGATGTTTAAAATGAAAGAAGATGAGTCTATTGATCAGATGTTTGGACGATTTCAAACTATCTTTAATGGACTTAAAGCTCTTGGGAGAATCTACGATAATCAAGACCATGTCAGGAAGATTCTCAGAAGTCTGCCAAAAAGATGGAGACCTAAAGCCACTGCAGTACAAGAAGATGAGGACTTGAGCAAACTAAAGCTAGACGAATTGCTTGGTTCTTTGAAGATACATGAAGTAGAGCTTGATGCTGAAGATAAACCTAAAAGAGATAAATCTATAGCATTAAAAGCTAGTAAAAAAATCACAAGACTAAGAAAAATACAAGTTCTTCGTCAAAAGCATTAAAGATAGAAGAAGTCAAGAATGATGATACCAGTGAATCCGATCAAGATTCAAGTAAAGATAGTGACAAATTATCTTTCATCTTAAGAAAAATCAGAAGGATGTGGAAAAAAAAGCAAAAGGAAATAAAATTTTTCTTTTAAGAAAAATAGCAAAGAAGAAGTCAAGAACGACAAGACCTCTATCATTTGCTACGAGTGTAACAAACCAAGACACTATAAGTCTAAATGTCTATTACTTAAAAGAGAATTGAAGAAGAATAAAGGAAATAAAAAGAGTGTGGTGGCAACTTGGGAAGATTTGGATTCATCCAAATCTAATTCTGATTCAGAAGCATCAGAGCAAGAAAATATATGCTTAGTAGTCGAAAAAGAGGGTGACAAAGAGGTAACTTTTAACTTTAACAAACTTCAAGATGCATATTTAGAATTGTTTGAAGGTTTACATGTTATAGTAAAACAGTATAGATCTTTAAAAAGAAAGTTGGTCAAAAACTTAGGGAACACAGAAGTGTTAGAAAAAGAAAACATCTGTCTTAAAAAACAAGTAGACGATATGAAGAAAAAAGTTTCTATTGATAGATCTGAGGAAATTATTCAGTTGAAACAAAGGATTAATTTTCTCTCAGCAGATTTATCAATCTTTACTAAAAGTACGAAGAAAATGAATGACATGATTAGAAATTATCGACACCCTAGTGATAAGAGTGGTTTAGGGTTTATTAAATGCAATACTTATTACAAAAAGAAGTTTGTTCCTTATAGAAAGAAATTTCACCAGTCCTCTTTTTATTCTATGAATAATTCTAAGACTAACCCTAAAGGACCCAGGAAAATCTGGGTACCTAAAAAGAACATAATATCTACTATAGATCTCCTTCCTTGGAAAAAGCAGCCACCACCAATGGTATTTGGACAGTGGATGCTCACAACATATGACGGGAAGAAGGTTTATGATCTTAGATCTTCAAGATAAGAAGGGCGGGTCAATAACTTTTGGAGATAACCTGCAGGGTGAAATAGTTGGAATCAGCAAAATCAGTAAAGATTCCTTTGCATACATTGATAATGTTCTACTAGCTGAAGGTATAAAACATAATTTGATTAGTGTCAGTCAATTATGTGATTCTGGTTTTGAAGTATCCTTTAATCAAAACTCTTGTGTA
>JANZXR010062798.1:0-12112 GCA_027575705.1 Erythroxylum echinodendron | reverse complement strand
TATATATATATATAGTTCACACCCGATTAGGATTTTTTATTTTTTAAATAATATAATAAATCCTAAATTTTTTATAGAAGCTTACATTCAAGTGTTTATTTTATGGTGTTTTTATACATTGAAGGATTTTTTAAATATTATTTGAAAGTTCTAAAAGAACATTTTTCCATTTCCATTAAGTTAAATTCCACTTGGATTGAAGAAAATTAATTTTATATGCAAAAAAAGGTGTTCTATCAAACCTACGAAAAGATATAACATCACCTATATTTTATAAAGATATACATTTGAAAACTTAAAAAAACACTTACTTAGAAAAGGAAAAAAAATACACACTTTTAATACTTATATTTTTCAAACAATTCTTGTTCTTAAATTTTTTATGCATTTAAAACGAAATTAAGTAAAGTCAAAATATCAAGCAAATAATTAAGTATAAAGTTTTGAGAAATTTACAGAACCCTTTGGTAATATATGTAATCAATGATTAAAAAATCTAACTCGGTTGATTGATTCGACTGATCTAGCCATAAAAATTTTAAACTATTCAAATTTTAGATTTGATTTTCAACATTGCAGTTCGATTTACTTTAATAACTCTTATTGTTAAAAATTAATTAGTTAATTAATTAATTAGTTAATTTTTGTAAATTAATAAGTTCTTATAAGCTAAAATACATCAATTAATTTTTATTTAATTCAAATTATTTGATGAATAAGAACAATATTTTTTAATTATATTTTAAATTTCTTAATTTTATTCATTCTTTATTCGTTTGATTAAAAGATAACCCAAAATCTTGTAGAAGACAGAAAATTCATAACAACTTGCATGTAGTAATTTAGATCCGGTCAGACTCCTTAAAAATACTTGAACAAAACTACCCTAGAAATAGGATTAACTTAAATCAGAAGCTAAAGACCAATTCCAAGCCTGAAGGCTATCAGCAAGCCCTCTGCAACTTCACATTGATTCAGAATAAACATCAAGCGCATGTACGCCTATCACATGAATTCAGGATAAAATCCATCAACAAATCCAAAAGATACCCAAGATGAGAAATGCCACTTAAATGATAAAAATTTAGAGAAATCAAACAGATGTCATCGAGAATCTAATAATCTCATATGAAACTAGAACTAATTCCCCTGCAAAAGCAGAAATAATAATTTGATGATATATATGGTTCATCGATCAAAAGGGCCGTTGGGATCGAACTGCTTGCACAACCCCAGATACGTAAGATAAAGAACCCGATCTTTGGCCCCAGTTCGGTGATTCTTGGTATGCTTACAGAAATATTTGAGCTGTTCAAGCGTTAATAAACCTAGCATCTGACCCAGAAGCAAAAACAACCAGTTGATCTCCTTGTTGTTTTCAGCCATCACTCGCCTGGCCCCATTTTCGAGATTGCAATAGTTGCACCTGGGATACACAGGGTTGAGCCAAACGGCGGGCGCTCGATCGTGCACGGAGCTCTTGTTTCGGGCAATGAAATTCCATATTTCAGCAGACTTATCTTCCAAGTTAAACCCTATCTCATACTTTCTCTCGAACTTCTTGCATTGGACCAAACCCGAAATAGTCTCGATTTGCTTTGACCTCAAGTACTCTAAACTATGAACCCTCGCAAGCTTATCTGTTGCCCAAGGGTAAAGCACAGGGACGTTCTCTCTTGTCCCTTCTCCACGACTCCTTGCACAGTTTCGCTGTGCACGTTGCGCTCGTTGAGAGGGTCCAGCTGGTTGGTGGTGGTACTGGTTGTGGTTAGTAGTAGTAGTAGTAGAATTGGCATCAACATTACAACCAAAAGCTGGTTGAGAAACAGGAAATCGAAGATTAAAAGGCAAAGGAGCCTTCATCGTCATTGGTGTTGGAGGTGGTGGTGAAATTATGATTCCATGATCACGGGGTGGTGTCGCCATCATTTGGGTTGGTGGTGGTGATGATGGAATACTGATTCCATGATCATGGGATTGTTTGATTTCTTGTGGACACAAATGGGTAAAGAATAAATGCGACTCTAGAGATGGTTTTTTGGTAGTAATGTTGCTGTGAGAAGAAGAAGCTAAACAAAGTGCAAAACTATCGTTCTCATCTTCCTTGTTTTGGTATTTTCTCTTCCCAAGTTGGAGCTCCAAACCGTCGCCGTTTGCTTCTTTCATCACGCCCCTTTGTTGGTGTCTGGTCATGCCTTCTTTGTTCTCCATAGCCAGGAAAGCACAAGATTCAGAGGTCTTCAAAAATGGCGTTGATCGCTGTGAAATTTTGGGAGATTTTGTTCGTTAGTTTGTTTCAAATTTATTGAAAAGTAACTGTTCAGATAGCCACACGAGTTTATCGGAGTGGGACCCACTTTTGACCTTCGTTTGAGAGTCTAGACTCTAGAAACCTGATTTTAACCAATTTCTTTCTCCAAAAAAAGCACCACATTCTTTTTTTTTCCAAAAGAAAAGCTATGATATTCGACTAATATTAAAGTTTTTAACACTGAATTTAAAACATTATTAAAAGTGATTTATCTTTACCCATGGAATAATTTAAATTTTAATTAAAATATTATTAATTGAAAATTAATTAATTTCTTTTAATATATAAAAATTTATTAATTTATAAAAATTGACCGATTAATTGATAAGTTAATCGATTTTTAACAACAAAAATTATTAAAGCAAATGGAACCAAAAAATAGATAGTTCAAAATTTTTATGATTAAACTGACTAAATTAATTGAATTTTTTAATCATTGGGTATATATCTATGGGCTTAATATTGGGAATTATCATTTAGAAAGAAAAAAGACATTGTTTAAATTTTGGGGGATCAGATCTCTTGTATCACTTATGATGTTCCTATCATGTTCTATCAAACCTAATCCTCACATTTACGTGGACTCCACATAAATGTATAGATGAGATTTAATAGAACAAGGCTAAAACAAAATAAGTGGAACAGAGAATTTGATGGAAAATTTTGGACCCTCCGATCCTCCATCCCAGATGTGTATTCTATTATGTCTTATTTTTAATTTTTATTTGTTTTTATTTTTTAATATTTTGAGTAACAATTTAATTTAGGATTGTGAAACTTTCTTATTTTATGCTTTTTTCTTTTTTAGGTTGGCTAGCTAAAAAATATTATATGTATCTTAAAATTGAGTAAATATATTTTTGTAGTGTGTAACCATTTAATAATTTTTTTATTATGAGATAATCTTAACATAATAAGAATTGTTTTATAAAAGTTAAAGCTCGCTAAAGAGATTCAATGAAATTGAACGAGAATGGTAAATAATAAAGTTCAAACACAGTAAGAGATCTCAAATAATTATAAATAATATATGTAAAAGATATACCTAATTATATTAGAAATGATCCGTAATTGTGAGATTAAATTGAGCGTAAATATATATTTTATTATTATATTTGTGTGTAGGTATGAAAATATAATATGTTCATTAAAATATTTTTTAATCAAATAAAAAAATTGAAAAAAGGAGACTTGAAAGTAGTATATAAGATGTTTAATTAGAATGTAAGGGAAAGATAATAACCTTCTTTACAAATTCGACTATCATAAGAAAAGAATACTAAATAATTTTTTGGCAATAGTTTAAAAATTGAATAGGAAATTAAACCGGTGAGATGAGAAGTTTAAGATTTAAAAGGTTCAATCAGTATTAGATTGTCATAAAATCAACTAAAGATTAAATAAAATTAAAGAATTTCAAATATGATTAAAAAGATATTATTTTTTATCAAAATTTTTAAAATTTAATTGCAAAAAGATTATTAAATGAAAGTTATTATAAAAACTTAAGGGTAGTTTAGTTCTGCTTGTAATTTTTGGTTTTAGTTTTTCATTTTTAGTTTATGTTTTTCTTTTAAATAAAAAAATTTGTTTGGTTGTTAATATTAATATAGTGATATTTTTATTATTGATGATATTTTCATATTAGGTAAAATTTAAAGATAAATTATTTTTAATTAATAAATTTATTTTAATCTATTATATAATATTTATTAATAAAATATTAATAAATTATTTTTAAAATAAATTATTTAAAATTAAATTTTATTATATATATATATTAATTATTTAATCAAATTTTATTTAAAATTTATATATTTGGAAGATATTAAAATTTAATTATATTAAATATTAAATTAATTTATATATCAAATAATTAAATAACATATATTTAGTTGATGTTAAACCTAATTATAAAAAAAAAACCACTTTTTTTGGTTTCCATAAATTTTGAAAATTGGAAGAAACCAAAACTAAAAACAAAACCATAAACTCAACCAAATATTGTTTTACTAAATTTGAAAGTTAAAATAGAAAATCAAAAACAAAAATAAAAACAAACAGACCCTTATTAATTTACAAAAATTGACCGATTAATTATCAAATTTACCAATTTTTAACAATAAAAGTTATTAAAATAAATCGAACTGAAAAGTTGAAAATTGATTGAAAAGTTTGATGGGTAAAAGTTTTTACGATTAAGCTGATTGAATCGGCTGAATTTTTTAATCGTTAATTATTAGTTATATGCATGCTTGTGCTGAATGAGAAAATTTTGTTGACCAGCATAAAGAAATAATTAAAAATTATTTAGCCTAAAATATAATTTAATTACTTGTGTGATATAAATACCCGATTTTGTATTGTAGGAAAACTAATAAATGTGATATATTGTTAGGTGAACAAAACTTTTATCAAAGAGGTAGAAGAAGGGGATAAAATAAGGATCACCCTATTAACCAAATGTAGCTACTTGTTACTTGAATTTAACGGGATTGAGTGTTGATAGATGTTTATTTTTTTAATAAAGTTAAGATCTAACAAATTTTAAATATATGTTTTTTAAAAAGAATTTAAATGTATTAAGCCAGTTCAAAAAGTATCCAAAATGTACATCAAAAGATGCTCTAAGCTAGTGACAATTAAGACAGAAAAGTTCAAGTAAAGAGTTTTAAGGAAGAATTAGAAGTCTAAACATTCCAATGAGCGAGGAGGTACTGCTCAAGAAGATTTGTAATCTGAATCTGATTTGTTGTATCAATTGCTCAGAAAACTGCTCCATTTGAGTGCTTTTATTTTGAAAAATTTTGAGACCTCGTTCATCCATGTTGCCATGAAAATTATTGATTAAATTATCCAAAAACATCTCCTATTTGTAGGCATGGTAACGGGCCGAGGTAGGGCTGTCAATGTCTCAACTTGGGCCGACCAAAATATACTTCGGGCCAAGCCTAACTTGTGACTTGGGCGGGCCAAAATGGTCCTGTTTATGGCCTGGTTAGGGCGGGCCAAGCCTGTCTTATGGCCCTTGGGAAGGTCCCTGGGAAGGTCGGAATTAATGGACTAGAAATTTTAATATATTTTAAAATTTTTATATATTTATTTTAAAAGAATTTGAAAATTTGTAGTTATATTTTTTTGAATTCGTAAGTTATAAATTATAGCATAATTATTGATAATAAAGTGTAAAATGGAATTACCTATAAATTATAAAAATATTTATATAAAATAACTGATATAAAATACTAATCTATATATAAAAAATTATAGTTATGATAATATTGTTATAATTATTTCCTACAAATAAGTGAATTTAATTTTAATTTTGTGATTTTATTATAACAATTCATTATAATGTAAATGTAAAAAGTTACTATCTAAGTACAATTTATTTCAAATATTATTTTTAAGTGTTTAAAAATTATTATAATTCTTTTTAATATGATTTTTTAAAAATACGTATATTAAATTTATTATATAATATTTCCAAACTTTTAATATTTTTATAAATTAAGTACGAAACTCTTGATTGATATTGTTGTTGTAAATTATATTCTTAAAATAATACTGATACATGTAACATATACTTATTATTGATTTTTTACATCTATAAATATTATTGGTTTTTCATGTTATATCTATTATTAAATAATCATTGTAAATTTATATATTTTTATTACACATATTAAAAGAAATTAATATCATGATTACTCTTAATGCGTTTGAACTTTTTGATTTTATTTTTCATATTTATACAATATATTCATTATTCACATATGTATTATATAAATTTTAAAATGAATCAATCACTTTATTAATCCTAATATATCAATTTCAAAAGAATATAAAAGTAATTGAATTATAAAAACATATATGTATAATATAGTATATTGAAAATAACTATTATTTTTATTAAAACTAGAATACATCTTATAAATACTTTTAATACGTTTTACAAATTATTACTTTTATTAAAATTTACTATAATTATTTTTATATTATTAAAAAGTGAATTTATAAGATATTATCGAGTTAAACGAGCTGATTCTTTCTTCAACTCGTAAAAGTTTCAAGTCAAGGCACCCAATGAGAGCCCGTGTTTTGTTAGCACTATGCAAAAGTTATGAGGTCGTTGATGTCAACTTATCTCTTATTAGAGCATATATGTTTCTACTACACATGCACACTCTCATGTCAACTTGTTTCTTATTAGAGCATATATGTCTCTACTACACATGCACACTCTCATACAATCATTTTAATAAAATAAATGAAATTTATTAAAAAATGATATATGTCACATTCCATACTTTAGAAAAATTTACTAAGAATAAGGACTCCAATAAAAATTGAATTAATGTATAATTAAAAATAAAACTATAGGCAATAAAAAAGAAGAAAATTAAGTTATTAATTTAATTAATTGAAGTTAAATTGACACTAATATTTTAAAAAGATACAAAGTTGAATTAATTAATTTGAATTTAGTAATAACCTTGCATTGAAACATGTGACTGTATAAATAAATAATTAATTAGGAATTTTAATTCAATTCATTATGAATTTGTAGGAAAATTCATTAAGTTAATTATAGTTAAGAATTTCAATTCAATTAATTACAAATTTTAATTTTGCTTAAATAATTTATTAACTATTATAAGAGAGGATTGATAAAACCAAATTCGTTAACTATAGAAATTTTTGTTGTAAACAAATGATTATCCAAATTATTTTAAAAGAAATGATACAATTTACAAAATTAAGATAATATTATGACGGATAAACAAGTTTGGATATTGGATGTTGGAGAGTACCAGTGAAGACTGAGAGAGAATTTAATTGTACTTGTTGCTAGGATCGTCAATAGTTTGGACCAAATCAACTGTAAGCATAAACATTATATTTAGTAATGTAATATTAAATTAAAAGAAAATTAAATATACCTTCATCTTCATATATTTGATCAAAGTAACATGCAATTAGTCGATTAATTTTACTAGTCACCTATGCATTAATACCTGTGGTTGTAGGAAAATTAAAAACATAATATTAGGTAAGATAATATAAAATAAATAAAATTAATATATTAAAAAGAAGAATTTACCATTGATATCTTCATTATTTAACCAGCTTTGAGCACACATAAGGGCTTCTATAGTGTGATAATGAAGTTTACCATGACGAGGAATAATGATCCGACCACTAGTACTAAATGCAGACTCTAAAGCAACAGTAGATGATGGAATATCTAATAAGTCTGGTGGGATGACTTGCAAGATTGGATATTATTTTCAGACATCTTCCACCATAATAATATATCAAAGTCTTCAGTTTCAGGAACACAATCTTATAAAAAATATTTATCTAACTCCATCATATTATAAGAAATCCTAGTCCTTTTCTCTTTCAAAAAATGTGAAAGAGAACATGTCAATAATGGGTTGGAAGATAAGGTCAAATATGAAACTGAAGCCGGAGTTGAACTGCTTGTATTAAGATCCCAATCATGAGTTTGTTACATTCTAACTTGATAATCGTTAAACAATTGATACCATAATTGTTTCATGATATGTACACTATCTTGAACTTCACCATCGTATAATGCATTATAAATGTATTTAACCCCGTCCATCTTGTATCTCAGGTCTAACATATATAATACTGTAACAATATCTTCAATCTTAGACCAATATGAATTAAATTTCTCTGCCATCCGCCCCACCATAGTCCGAATAACTTCATTGGAGTCAAACATCCACAATAATAAAACATGTTTTATGTTGGACACAGTGCTAAAGATACAATACGAAGTTGGATATTGTGTTCATAAGAACAATTTAGTCCAATTATAGAATAATTTCAACTTCATACAAAGTTCTCTAGCTAAGTCCTATTAATCTCCTGCTAGTACGCAAGTATACTGAGAATCTCTTTCGGCTAGTCTAATAAACACCTAAGCATATGGGATTGTTGTCTCCAAAATCTTAAAGGTTGAATTCCATCTGGCTAGACAATGCAAAACCAACTTCTTTAAACTTGTAATGCATAAAATTTGTGCACCACTTCAAAAGTTTTAACTCTTTTTAGAGTTGCATTCCAATATAAAACATTATTCCTAATACGATCTATTATTTCCTTTATTGTCTCCAACCCATCCTTCACAATCAAGTTAAGAATATACGCAAAAGAACACATATGAAATAACTTACCACTAACCAATAAGCTCCCAACCTGCATCTTATCCTTCAACTTCTCAATCATAAGGTGATTTGTGCTACTATTGTCGACTTTGATAGTGGATACTTTATTGTCGATGTTCAATTCATCAAATAGTCTTTCAACGAGTTTGCCAATTTTTCACTTGTATGCAGTATTGGCACATAAATGAACCTATGATGTACAAATATTACCAACATGAATCATAAATTCATAAAATAATGGAAAATTAAATGATAATAATATTAAAGAATATAAATTACCTTAAAAGTCTATTACATAACTTCCAATTATTATCAATATAATGTGTCGTCACTATCAAGTAACCCTTCTTTTAGTTATCGACTGTCCGCATGTCCATTGTTATGGCAATTAGTCCTTGAACACTCGACAATGCTCTTAATGTTTCCCTCTTCTTGTCCTCATAAATTTTGAAAATATCATTCCTCAATGTATTCTGACTTGGAACCCTAAAAGTCGATTAGAGTGAATTTTCCTGAATCTTTTGCTTTTAATCATAAACAATGGTTGTTCATGTCCAATAATCATATTAGTCATCAAAATCTTTGATCTGTTGTTGTCAAAAGTTATTACGATCAATTCATTCTTCTCTTTTAGAAAGTTAGAGGTTAAAAATGTTGGACCTCCTAAAAGCATTTTCCTTCTAGTATATGATTTCATATGTCTCTTTAAATAAGACGTTCCAACTTTCCAACCACTCGAATACAAATTTTGACAATACTTACACTCTTCTTTTTTAATTCCGTCAGTCGATATAGTTTTGTTAAAGTGATTCCAAACTTCACTTTTATGTTGAGTAACTTTATTTCTAATTGAACTTCTATTTCGGCACTAACTTCTATCCTCACTTAGTGTCGGGATAGAAGTTTCTACTTCTACATCTGGTATTGGATTAGAATTCGTAGCTGAAGGAATATGCTCATCCTTCTGACAAAAAACATATAAATAATTAAGGCTAGAAATAACCAACATATAATAAAGGTTTGTTAATTTAAAGTACTTTGGTTTAACCAAGATTTATTAAACCTCTAAGTTTTGGCATTAGTGAACATTTAAAGTATTTTGATTGTCAATGTATATTTGACAGGATGTTTATGATCTTTTCATCTACTTGCTTATCTTCCATGTTGTATTTATGTATGATATATAGCTAACGCTTTACTCTGATTTGCTTGTGACTTAGATTTCAAATAACCTTTTGAAGAGGTTCCATCAATCTCTATTTGGTAAGAAGTAGGCTTTAGAAGTTTCTATATATCAAATTCCATATTAACCACACAGATAATTGACAAAGTTCACATAAAAAGGAAAAGTATTTACGAATGACTAATGGGCTCACTTTCTCTTAAGTTGGTGCACTCCAAATATACCAGTGCCAATAGCTATCAACAACAACTAACCGCCCCCTTCAATATGTTCAAACCCATCATGATATTGTTTTGTTAAAGAACACAAAATGGGCACGCCCTAGTCACGACTGACAATGCAAAAAAACTTTAAACCTAAAACACAAAGAGAAGTCGCAAATTCATAATCACTAATCCTTTTTTTTTTTATCAATGTTCTTAAGGAAGTCACAAACTCACAATTACTAATCCTTTTTTTTTACTAATGTTCTTAAACAATCACAAGCACTAATAAAAACTCACTTATTAATACAAATGTTTTTGTTCATTATCAATTTGGATGCGGATTTTTTTTATTACCCTCAATTTGGTCGTTCTTTTTTTCCCCTGAAAACTCACTAAACACCTTAAATTTTTGTTTTATCGAATATCTTGAATTTGTAAACAATAAGTAGATATATCTTTATTTTAGTGATATACAACACATGTCTTATTAATTAAAAAGTTAAATAATATAACATGTAAGTTTAAGATTTATTTAGTAAATTATCAAAATTGTAGCCATCTTGACTATTTCATTCTATGTGAGTTTGTGTTTGATATGAATGTATACATTAAAGAAACATGAACTTGATCAATGCATTGCCCACACACAATATAATTGGAAAGTTAAAAAGAATAAGTTGGCAAAACCTTGCAAAAATTATTAGGCACAAACTTCTGACTTTTGATCAACTGCCCTCTGTTATAAAACAAAATCAATTATATGTTCCATGAAATCAGTAAATAATCAAGTAACAATTACATTAAACTTCTAAGTTTTGGCATTAGTGAACATTTAAAAGAGTGGGGCATTTCATCAAATACTATACATGCATTATCCCATATTCTCATTATTAACATACAAAGTTTTCAAATTAACTAAATCAATATCACCAAATCACAATAATCTCAAAACAATCAACCATTAATAAAAACCCAAAATTGAGAAGAGAGATTACTTTATTAACAATAAGCATTGGTGACTTCACACGATCGATAAAGGAGTTAGGAAAAGGACGAGTCACAGATGACACAAAGAAGAAGAACGAAGGAAGAACATGACTAGGTGACACCAAGAAGAAGAACGGATGAAGAATAGAAAGAAAAAGAAGTGAAGAACCAGACAAGTGAGTGCATGAGCGTGACTGGCTGGTTGGGTGAGGAGGAAGGAGGGAAGCATGATGCGTGGAGTTTAATGAGAGGCAACATGATGTCGTTTTGCTTCTTGATTTTTTAAACTTTTACATTACCTAAACGATGTCATTTTGCTCTTAAAGCAAAATAATTTCGTTTTGTTTATTAATCTTGGACGGGTCACGGGCTATGGGCGGGCTGCTTGGCTCAAGTTTAGGCTCGGCCTAACCTTTTTGACCCATGACCTGAGACTTATGGGTCATGGCCCTGCCTGAGGTGGCTAGGGCCAAACTCACCTGAGCCAGGCAGGACCGGATAATTTTGACATCCCTACCTATTTGTAATGTTTTTGTAGTTTAAATGTCGAATTCGATCACTGTTTATATGTTTATTAGAAGGTATCATTTGAACTTTTAAATCTTAAACTTTTTGTCTTATTAATTCAGCTTCCAGTATAATTTTTAAAACATTGATTATTTTAGCATGACTTTAATCATAAGTAATTAAAGATCTTCAAAATTATTAATCTTATATTTAACTAATTATAATTATTGCACCATAAGTAATAAAAGTTTTTTAAAATATCTGCATAGTTGTAGATTTTGAGTTTTGATCTTGCATCACATGCATCAAAAATAGAAAACAGCAGTGGAAATATAAAATAAAACCCAAAAAGTCAAGAACTGTCAAGTGCCATTATATGTAACTTTAATAAAACATGAACTTGAGATGTGTATCATACAATCTTCTTTGTTCTTTGTTGTCTTCACCTCTATGAATTGCCATAAACCATAATGACCAAAGGAGGATGTCTTTAATGATATCCACACGCAAAGCTTGAAACCACTCAGGAAGAATGGCTAGAGTGCACATAAAATGCTAGCATTCTAACGTATTCTTTGAGAGAGTACTCGTTGTAACATCCCTTTACCTATGGGAAGGGTAAAATAGTAATTTGGAACAGATTAGGAGTATTTAAAATTGTTTTGCTATGTTCATGCATTCATATATGCACGTGAATAGTGAATTTTGCACATGTAAA
>JANZXR010062787.1:0-12113 GCA_027575705.1 Erythroxylum echinodendron | reverse complement strand
GGAGCTACAGTGTTCCTCCAAATTTGGAGGAACACTGTAGCTCTCCTCCAAAATGGAGGAGAGATTGGCGTGTGATTAGAGTGATTTTTCACTCCAATATGCCGATTCTCCTCCGTTTTGGAGGAGGGTTGGAGTTGCCCTTAAGTGTCAAATTTTGAGTAAGCTTATGCAACAAACTACTTTTCATAACTCAACACAATTAACTCTCTACTCAAGTAGCCTAATCCGAGTTCAAACATACATTCATTCTCATTCCAACTAACATGACAAAATCTCATGGCTAAAAAAATCAAAATGATTCAAGTGTGGTCCCATTGGTAATACAAAAACAACATAAAACAACAACCTAATATGCCTAAAACATACATATTAATTAACAAAATGCAAATAGTGACTAAGACAAACTAAAAAAATGCAAC
The DNA here is from genome assembly GCA_027575705.1 of Erythroxylum echinodendron. Taxonomy (NCBI): domain Eukaryota; kingdom Viridiplantae; phylum Streptophyta; class Magnoliopsida; order Malpighiales; family Erythroxylaceae; genus Erythroxylum; species Erythroxylum echinodendron. The sequence goes on along the minus strand of JANZXR010062787.1, from coordinate 11,694 downwards.
TGACAAAGCAAATTTCACCTCTCAACACTTGGACAACACATTGTCCTCAATGTGACAAGCAACCACAAAAGGAAACAAAAACAGAAAATATAAAATCAAACAAGCAAGCAAGTAAACAACTAACGAGGTAAATAAAACAACATAAAAAGTAAAGAGTAAGAAAGCTTCATGCAGATTGTGGTGGCAAAGGTGTAGGGGAAGGGACTTTAATGTTCTTCATCAGAATGAACTTGAGGAATTTCTTTTTAATGTATCACTTCTCCTTATGCACTTGTCTCATGTGGGTGCTAAGCTCATTAATTTGTAGTATCATTTGTTGATGGTTTTCATCCATTTGGTTGAGGATTTGCTGGAACTTATCGACATCTGCTGCTACGGTTGGTTTGTCTTCAATTGCTTCTTCTTGGGGCTCTGGGTGTGCCAAAGAGGAGGATGGTTGAGAAGTTGTTGCATCCTTACCCTTATTATTCTTAACAATAATGCATTTTTAAGGATTTCGGAGCTCCATAGAATGGGACTCCAAAATTTCAGAGTGTCTCAAATAAAGTATATCAAACATATCAATTCTAGTTATGCGCACACCATCCATGTCAAGATTATAGTGCAAAGCCAAAGTAATAACAATGTAAGCCATGCCAAAATATGAGCTTTTCTTAGTAATGATACCTACAATAGATCGAAAAAAAGCGATAAGGGTATTCACTTTAATTTTATGATCCATGCACCAAAGAAGGAAAAGTTCTTTAGTTGAACACTTGTTGCTTTTAGTTTTGTTAAAAACAATTAGGCACATAAACTTATGAAGAAGAAAGTGCTCGGTACTGCAAATAGAAGTGTTGGGTGCATTTCTAGAGTTAAAAGTGTTTTCACCCGTAAGGATCTTCTAATAATCATCCATATTAAAATCATCACAGTCATCCAAAACTTTGGTATTAGATAATTCAAAGAACACATGAATGACAATATAATCCAGCCTATATGCATGGCCACATACCCTAAACCAGAATGTGTCCATTTTAGTATTGTAGCACATAGTGGTGAAAAATTCTATAGTCATCATGGGATATGTCAATATATCACAATGAAATAAAAAAACCCAGTCAATATTTGCATCTAATATTTCAATGTTATGCCTTAGTCCTAGAGTTTCTAACAGATTAAAATCAAAGTACCTAATAGGCAATAACTCTCTATCCTTAAAATCCTAGAATCTTATACCTTCTTCTTCTGATAAAATAGGGAATATGGAGTGAAAAGTGCCCGCCATATCACGTTTACCTCCTCTAGAAACTTAGAGGTGTAGTTGGTAAGTTGATTTACAGACTACAAGCTTCTTTGGAGCCATTTGAGAGAGGTTAGCACATTTTAGAGAGAGAGAGAAAAAAACTTACCCATCCTTGGATTTTTGAGTGAGTAATGTGAAATAAGTGTTAAGGGAGTGAATACTGATGGAAAAAGTGGAGAAAAAACTAAGATTTGGGGGAAAGATGAAGGATTTGTGAGGTTTGGGTGAATGGGTGTCAGTTTTAGAGTGAGAGAATATGAGAAGATGAAGAAAGAAGAAAGGAGAGATTTTTAAAATCCTTCAGCTAGGGATCCCACAATCGTGGGAATCCCTGTGCTTCCCAAGATCATGGGTTAAGGCTCCAAAAAGTTTCTGAAGAGCCTTCCCACGTTTGTGGGAAACAGACCCATTCCCATGATCATGGGCACTGTACAAACACCCATCTTGATTTTCCAATTTTTTAGCCTTCTTCCAAACTTAGCATCCATCCTCAACATTCAAGCAACCTGTAAACACATCAAAATCACCTAACCAATAAGAAATTTGAAGAGAAAACAAGTTAAAACTCAAACAAAACCTAGGTAAAGACTAAGAAATCATAGCAAACTCAAACCAAATATAATCAAAACCAAATAAATCAAACAAAAAAGTAAACAAAAACAAACAAAAGAAAGGTAAACATGCTAAGTTAAGGTCATTAGCTTGACCATTCCACATGCATTCATGAGAGAGAGGAAGAAAGGAAAGGGATGACTTCCCTTTCTTATGAGTATGTCCCTCCATAGTATGGCTTGCACCTATGCCCATTAACTTTGAATGCTTCACGCTTGTTATTTTCCAACTCCAAAGCTCCATAGGGAAACACTTGAAGGACCTTGAAGGGTCTACTCCATCTTGACTTCAGCTTTCTGGGAAATAACCGAAGTCGTGAATTGATTAAAAGCACCAAGTCCCCACTCTTAAACTCCTTCTTTTTAATATGAGCATCATGCCACTCTTTTTTCTCTTTCTTTATACAACTTAGCATTTTCATAAGCTTAAAATCGTAACTCTTCCATTCCATCAAGTTATAACTATCTCTTCTCACTTGCAAGCTTCCTATCCATATTCAACTTTCGAATTGCCCAATAGGCTTTATGCTCCAATTCTAAAGGTAAATGGCAAGATAAGTAGCTAAATGGAAGTGGTGAACAAAGAATTAAAGAAGATTTTGGAGAAGGTAGTGAACATTTTAAGGACAGATTGTAGTCTATATAGAGTAGTACCTATGGGTGTCTTGAAGGCTGTCCTATATGCCCAAAGTGTATCGCCTAACTTCAACGCCCAATCTTTTCTTAAAGTGCTCACTACCTTCTCCAAAATTTTCTTCAATTCCCTATTCACCACTTCTATTTGGCCACTTGTTTGTGGATGGTAAGGAGTCGCCACTCGACGATGCACATTATATCTTTTCAATAGACCTTCAATGGGTTTATTGCAAAAATGACTCCCTCGATCACTGATTATCGCTCTAGGCACTCCAAATCTAATGAAAATCTTTGCACCACTTGCCATCATTGGTTGGAGTAGCTACGACTTCAACCCACTTCAAAACATAATCAACTCCAACTAATATGTATGTGTTATCTAAGGAGGATGGGAATGGTCCCACAAAATCTAAGCCCCACAGATTAAATATTTACACTTCCATGATGTTCGAAAGTGGCATCTCATCCTGTTTTGATATGTTGCCCACTCTCTAGCATCTATCACACTGTAGCACAAAGTTTTGGGCATTCTAAGCCCCACAGATTAAATATTTACACTTCCATGATGTTCGAAAGTGCCATCTCATCCTGTTTTGATATGTTGCCCACTCTCTAGCATCTATCACACTGTAGCACAAAGTTTTGGGCATCCTTGAGCAAACTTGGCCAATAAAACCTATATTCCAAGATACAAGCTGCCGTCTTGTTTGCTCTATAGTGTCCTGCATACACTGAGTAGTTTTATGCTCAAAACTGCAAGTATAAGGGGTGTAACTTGTGGTAAAGAATAGATATGGATTCCTCAAATATTGTGTTTAGATGCTACTTAATTTAAGTTGCTTCATTTGAGAACCAATTTTAATGAATACAAACTGAAAATTAAACTAAATCAAACAACTAACAATAAACAAATGATAAAGAAAAAGAGGGGAACTTGGAATTCATGATTTAACAATTAGAAATCACTTTTTCCCTTCTTATCTCCCTTCTATCTTGTTAATTGAATTGTGCCTCACCTAAGATGTCCTAATGTATTAACTACCCTCTCTCAAGGTGCAATTAATTGTCCCTAGCCAGATTAAATGGAAATAATTAGGCAATCTCTCAATCTACAGAATCAGTCCACCAATTCAACTAGTTATAAAGTTATCCTATGGGTAATCAACTAATTACCCAAGATCTCTCTCTAACTATTCTATTAACTTGATGAATGTAGGTCTATAAACCGCCAATTCTCATTGTACAGCCCTACACAATTTACCCAACTCAATTTCTCAATATATTGCAAGGTATAAGCTCAACATTCATCAAAAGCATCATTCATTCAAATCAAAAAAGTACGAGTTCAATAAGTAGTTCAAAAGTAATCTCTACAAATAAATCAGCCACTCATAATGTCATTAACATCCCCAACAACCAGAAAATCCACAATAAAGATGATAGAAGAGAAAAACGAAATAAGAACTATACGAAGCAAGCTCCTCCTCTTCTTTGCCCAAATCTGAAAAATCTGGAGTTAGTGTGCTCTTTGCCCAATTTGAAATGAAAACTTTGATTCTCTATCTGTCTCTAGGCTCTAAATATGTTTTTTAACTCAAGGAGGTAAGTTCTCATGACATTGCTTTTGGCACTAAGGATTTGTGCCCTTCTATAGTCACAAGAATCTAAAAATAAGTAAAACCCACATGTCTCTTCAGGTTAGGGATCCCACGATCATGGGAATTAGCATGAATCCCACGATCGTGGGTTCTCGTCTTACAACTCCTGCACTTCTCTTCTCCTCTTTTGGTCCCTAGCTTAATCAAAAAGGTGGCTAGCCTCCATTCCTACATAAAAATGATCAATTCTTATCCTAAATCAACATTAAGCATAAAAGAACAACCATAAAGATCAAACTAAACAAAAACATACAAAATAAGTCCTAAAACACAACAATGATAACCTATTATGCAAGAAACACATGTCAAATACTTAAAAAAACACACAATAATAACTATCACTTTGTCCTCATCATTTGCTTTGGACAAGTAATTTGGAGTATGATTCATTATTAAAGTAAGAGCCTTAATTCCACAATTCCAATTCCTAGCTTTTATCGCTCCACTAACCTTGGTCTTGACCGGAAAAATGTGTTTTAGATGTTGCAGCTTAGGTATATTATGCAAAGAATCTAGATTATACCAGTAGTCATACCAAAAGCAAGTTTTCTCATCATTTCTCACTGTTGTCCTTGACAGGAACAATGTGTTTTAAGTATTGCATCTTGGGTACATTATGCAGAGAACCTAGATTATTCCAATAGCCATACCAAAGCCAAGTATTCTGACCGTTCCCCACTCTAATCTTATTTGTTGTATTCTTCTATTTTCTCAACTTAAGAATTTGGTTGAATGGCCATAAATAAGATGGCCTAATCTTGAGGTTCCAGAAACTTATATATATATATATATATACCCACTTAACCGAAATAGATTAAGGATCAGTAAGATGCTTCCAAATCTTCTTAACTAAAAGCTATCTACTGACAATCCTTATAAAGGTTATCCTTAAGCCACCTTCAGATTTAGGATATCTAAAACCATTTATCCTTAGCACCAAGGTGATTCTTAGTAACTCCTAGTCGTAAGAAGTGCTTTAGCATTTTCTTAATGTTTAAGATCATCTCTTTGATTTCTATACAATCAATTTGAAAATGATTGTCTGGAAACCACTTCTAGATGTTGACCTACTTTTTGTCTCCCAAGAGAAGCAAGTTGAGTCTTACTAAGAACATTGCACAGGCTATTTAGGAGAGGCCCATAGAATAATTTGAGAGTTTTATGTTTAAAAACATTTGTAAGTGCTATTCAAATGAAAATTCCCCAAGCGATAAATGGTTTAACATAAAGTTATTGCAAAAAAGTCATTTGTTTCAAAAGGTCATAATTCACGTTAACCACAATTATGACTCCTAATTACTTAGGTAATTAAGGTTAAGATGTTACATTATCTCAATGAAAGAGAATAAATGTATGAACATCCACATACTTCTTTCCATTGAAAACTTCTATCATTTCCCATATCAAATACTAACTAGAGTAGTGGAGTATGATTGCTTGACATTCTAACGATTTTTTTGTCTTTACATATTTTCTACGCAAGTTTCCATCCTAATCTAGTATTATCAATCTTCTGTACTTTTGTCAATGATTGAAAAATTGAACTAGTACAATCATTTTAACTGTAAAAACTTGAACTGTTCAATTTGTTAGTTCGATTTACCTTAATATTTTTAATTAAAAATCAATCAACATATTAATTAATCGCCAATTTTTGTAAACTAATCAATTTTTATAAATCATAATAAATCAATTAGTTTTTATTTGATTGTCTCATTCAATTAAACTCTAATAACTTCAATACATAAAAATAGTTTATTCCTTCGATCATATTTTAAGTTCTTTAATGTTGTTCAATTTTTATTGTATACCGATTTTATGACAGTGTAATACTGATTAAACTTTTAAATTTTTAGACATCTTATCTTTGCCCGTTTAATTTATAGGCCACCTTTAAAAATATAAGTTTTGTTGATTTTCTCATCAATTATCCTTGTGTTTCTGTCTCCTTGTATGGTCTTCCTCATTTTTGTTTCTTATTGGATATGTTTTTATAATTTTATTTTTTTAAGATAAAAGAATAGATTTCTTTCGTTGCACAACCTTATTACTTAAATGAAGAACATTCCTTACAGTTTGCTTATTGAGAGAGCCAACTAATTTTTCTACGCATATAATGCACATGTTTTATATGTCACGCACCGCTCAATTCCTCTCTAAATGGAGAGGTTATGCTAGAGTTCCCTAGAAGATTCCACACAATTCTACCATAATCAAGATAAGGCTAGAGATGGGTGGAAGACTCTAAAACCTTGTAGATATTTGTAGAGTATTCTTAAATGTGTAGATAGTTGTAGAGAATTCTAGAAGGTCATTGTGAGCCATTAGACCAAATAGATCCTAGCCGAACATTGAGGAGGTGTAAGGCTATAAATAGCCAAAAGACTTCATTTGTAAGATGCCTAGAGGTATAGAGAGATAAAGAGATTAGAGTGTTCTTGCTTTGTAAAGCTTTCTTATTCAATATAAGCATTCTCCAAGTTTCCTCATTGTTGTTTTTGTTTTATCACACATCTTTGTTAACGTATGCTAGCTTTGTTACTAGCATTTGAGGGAGAAGACTGACTTAGTTGCGAGAGATATAACTAAGTGTTGCACGGTTCGTTGGTAAAAGACCAAGTCCGTGATAGTTAGTATCATAGCCAAAGGTTAAGCTCGTTATTGCTTAGTGAAGATGTCAGGAACAAGTGAGACTACCAACGTTGGAAAGGAGAAGAAAATCACTAGGGGGAGATCAAGGTCGAGGGACGTGTTGGTTGAAATGAATGGAAGGCTCGCGAAGGTGGAGCTTGCAGTGGCCAAAGGGCAAGAGAAGTTCGACGAGGTAGACCAACGCATCGAGGAACTTGAGAAAGGGAGAGAGGAGTTCCAAGGGGAGATACAAGGTGCCCTGAACGTTGCTGCTTCCGCATGTCAAGACCAAGTGAAGGCCTTGGAGAAGACTCTTCAAGTCGAGATTCTTCACCCTAAGGAAGAACTTGCAAAGGTTGTGGATGAACTAGTCCTTTGCAAGAGGGCGATTGCTCAAGGGGGAAGCACTGCCACACCAACAGTAGTCTCTACTCTTTCGAGGGTTGACATTCCAAAACCAAAGGATTATAAAGGGATTAGGAACGCGAAGGAGGTAGATAACTTCTTTTGGAGCTTAGAGTAGTACTTTAAAGCACTTGGTGTCGTGGAGGATACCAAGAACGACATCGCCATTCTCTACCTCGAGGATACCGCGATGGTATGATGGAGGAGAAGGCATGGTGACCTCAAGAGGGGTACCTGCACCATCGATACTTGGGATGAGTTCAAGAAGGAACTCAAGAGGCAGTTCTATCCCGAGAATGCCGAGTTAGAGGCAAAAACGAAGCTACGACGTCTCACACAAAAGGGGAGCATACGGGACTATATGAAGTAGTTTTTTGAGATGCTTCTGAAGATCCCCAACTATCCAGGTAAGGAAGCACTCTTTGCTTTTATGGATGGTTTACAAAATTGGGTGAAATTAGAGATTCAAAGACGTGGTGCCCAAGATCTTGCTACTACTATTTCCATTGCCGAGTCTCTCATTGAATTCAAGTAAGTCTCACAAAGACAAGGGTGGCAAGGGAAAGAGTGGGGGAGATAACCATCAAAGCAAGGAGGGCTCCCACAAGTTTAGCAAGCACAAAGAGGGTGGCCATAAGGAGGATAAATACGGCAAAGGTCTGTTAAAATGTTTCTTTTATGAGGGACCACACAGGGCTAGAGAATGCCAAAAGAAGAGTAAGCTTTCCGCCTTAATTGAGGAACGAGAGGAGCAACAACATTCTGAGGAGACCAAGATGGGGTCTTTGCAAATCTTAAATGCCATCAAAGCCAAAGTGGAAGTGCCCAAGTCCGAGAGGAAGGGACGTTTGTTCGTGGAGGTTAAGGTGGGTAACCAAGACGTGAAAGCTCTAATGGACACCGGCGCTACTCATAACTTCCTCGAAGTCAAGGAAGCTAATAGGTTGGGCCTCAAATTTAGCAAGAAGTAAGGGTGGCTTAAAGCCGTAAATTCCTAGCCAATGTCTACCTTTGGAGTTGCTCGTGGTGTCAAAGTATGCCTAGGTGAGTGGTCTGGCCTTGTGGACTTTTCAATTGTTCCTATGGATGATTATCCAATTGTGCTTGGTATGGAGTTCATGGATCGTGTCAATGCCGTTCCGATTCCTTTTGCCGATACTATATGTATATTGGAGGGGGGTCATACATGCATGGTGCCTTTGTCACAAGAGGCAAATCTACAAGTCAAGCAACTCTCAACCATGCAACTTGCCAAGGGTGTTAAAAAGGCGTAACCCACATTCTTGGTAGCACTTAAGGAGAAGGAGCAAACCTTATCGCAAGGTCTACCCAAAGAGGTAACCCGCGTCTTTGAGGAGTTTAAGGATATGATGCCTACGAAATTACCGAAGAGGCTCCCACCAAAGCAAGAAGTGGATCACAAGATCGAGTTAGTGCAAGGTGCAAATCCACCCTCGGCGATACCCTATCGAATGACGCCTCCCGAGCTTGACAAATTAAGGAGGCAACTTAAGGAGTTGTTAGATGCGGGATATATCTAACCATCGCAAGATCCATATGGTGCACCTGTGCTTTTTCAAAAGAAGCACTATAGGTCACTCTGATTTTGCATTGATTATAGGGCACTCAACAAAATCACAGTGAAAAAAAAGTATCCCATCCCGTTGATTGCTAACTTGTTTGATCAACTTGGAGAAGCAAGGTGGTTCACCAAGCTTGATTTAAGATCAGGCTATTATCGAGTGAGGATTGCGAAGGGAGATGAGCCAAAGACGGCATGTGTGATAAGGCATGGTTTCTTCGAATTTTTAGTTATGCCCTTTGGACTCACAAATGCACCTGCCATATTCTGCACCCTCATGAATCAAGTTTTGCAAACCCTTCTAGGATAAATTTGTTGTGGTATACTTGGATAATATTGTGGTATATAGTAAAACATTGAAGGAACATCTCATGCACTTACGGTAAGTTTTCCAAGTCTTGAGGGAAAATGAGCTATATGTAAAGGAGAAATGTTCTTCTGCTCAACATGAGGTGATGTTTTTGGGGCACATTATGGGAGGAGGCAAATTGAGGATAGACAAGTCCAAGGTGCAAGTCATCCATGATTGGGAGCCACCAAGGAAGGTATCCGAGCTACGTTCCTTTCTTGGCCTTGTCAACTACTACCGTAAGTTCATTAAGGGATATTCCTCCCTCGCGTCTCTACTCACCGATTTATTAAAGAAGAATAGAGCTTGGGTGTGGGATACTAAATATCAAGGAGCATTTGAAGCTTTGAAGCAAGCAGTGATGGAGGAACCAGTATTGGCCCTTCCCGATCACACCAAGGCATATGAGGTATATACTGATGCTTCCGATTTTGCAATTGGTGGTGTTTTGATGCAAGATGAACATCCAATAGCTTACGAGAGTTGTAAGCTAAATGATACTGAGCGCCTCTATACCGTCCAAGAGAAGGAGATGACCGCAGTGGTACATTGCTTGCGATCTTAGAGGCATTACTTATTGGAGTCCAAGTTCGTAGTTAAGACCAACAACGTGGCCACAAGCTATTTCCTCAACCAAAAGAAGTTGATGCCGAAGCAAGCTAGGTGGCAAGCTTTCTTGGCAGAGTTCGATTTTATGATGGAGTACAAGCCAGGAAAGGCTAATGTGGTGGCCGATGCACTTAGTAGAAAGGTCGAGCTAGCTGCCATCACAAGTCTGCGTTTCCCTTTAGTGGATCGAGTCAAGGAGGGACTAGAGCATGACCCACAAGCCAAGAGTTTGACGAAGATGGCAAGTTAGGGGAAGACACGCCAGTTTTGGCTTAAGGATAGGGTGCTTACTACCAAAGGCGACTGAGTGTACGTGCCGAAATGGCAAAGGTTGAGGAAAGAGAACATCAAGGAGTGTCATGACTCCAAATGGGCGGAATATTCTGGTGTACATCGCATATTGGCACTTATAGAGCATGCTTATTATTGGCCCCAAATGCGTGATGATATTGATCTTTATGTGAAGACTTGTCTTGTATTCCAGCACGACAAGGTAGATCAACACAAGCAAGCGGGTTTGTTAGAACCATTGCCTATTCTGGAGAAGCCTTAGGAGAGTATCTCCATGGATTTCATCACACGTCTACCAAAATCCGATTAATGTAGCAACATTATGGTGGTGGTAGATCAGTGTAGCAAATACGGAGTGTTCATCCCCGTGCCTATAAAATTTATAGCCGAGGATGCAGCACGCCTATTCTTCCGTCCTGTGGTGAAGTATTGGGGCATATTGAAGACAATTGTGAGTGATTGAGACACTCACTTCATCGGGAGGTTTTGGATGGAGCTATTCAAGCTATTGGGGTCTGAGCTCAATTTCTCTACGAACTTTCATCCTCAAACCGATGACCAAACTGAGAAGGTGAATGTATTGTTGTAGTTATTTTTAAGGCATTATGTGAGTGCCAACTAGCATGATTGGATAAAATTGCTCGATATTGCCCAATACTCATACAATTTGCAAAAGAGTGAGTCAACGGGAGCTAGTTCGTTTGAGATTGCCACGAGACAACAACCGATGACTTCTCACACTTTGGCGATTGGATACAAGGTCCGAGTCCTGCCGCATTTAAGTTTGCCAAGGGCTGACAAGAGAAAACTGACATGGCACGAGCATACTTGGCAAGGGCTGCCAAAAGAATGAAAAAATGGGCGGACGTTAAGAGGAGACACTTAGAGTTCGAGGAAGGAGACTTAGTAATGGTGAAGCTCCTTCCCCATCAAAGCCGACGGTTTTCTAAGGTACACAAAGGGCTAGTAAGGCGCTATGAGGGCCCTTTTCCTGTGGAGAAGAGGGTTGGTAAGTTAGCCTACCGTTTGACATTGCCCTCACATTTGGAGATGCATCCAGTATTTCATGTGAGTTTATTAAAGCCGTACCATGCCGACAAGGAGGATCCAAGTAGGGGTGAGTCGAGGAGAGCACCCACAGCTATTACCACTTCTCACGAGCGTGAGATGGAGGAAATTTTGGCACATCGGGTCATTCCGAGGAGGGGTTCCCATCCAAGTTATGTGGAGTACTTCGTCAAATGGAAGGGACTACCCGACAATAAAGCAAGTTGGGAGCATGAACTCACCTTGTGGGACTACAAGGATGCAATCGAGGCTTACAAAGATGCGACGAGGGCGTCGCCCAATTGAGTGGGGGAGAATGTCACGCACTGCTCAATTCCCTCTCTAAATGGAGAGGTTATGCTAGAGATCACTAGAAGATTCCACACAGTTCTACCATATTCAAGATAAGGATAGAGATGGGTGGAAGACTCTAAATTCTTGTAGATATTTGTAGAGTATTCTTGAATGTGTAGATAGTTGTAAAGAAATCTAGAAGGCTATTGTGAGCCATTGGATCAAATAGATCCTAGCCATCCATTGAGGAGGTGTAAGGCTATAAATAGCCAAGGGACTTCATTTGTAAGATGCCT
>JANZXR010062776.1:0-12114 GCA_027575705.1 Erythroxylum echinodendron | reverse complement strand
ATGTGCAAAAATCACTGTTCACATGTATATGTATATTATACAATGCATGAGCATGAGATGTATTTTCCTAATTTCTCTGATTGATCTCCCGCGTACTAATTTCCGTGGTTCGCATAAATGTATGGAAACGGGATGTTACAAAAGATTTTTTTGCTTACGATTGACATGAACAACTGCAGGAGACCATAACCTTTACATAGCTTCAATATCGGGCTTCTCTATCACAAAGTCGATATGGACTATGTCCAAACTAAAAGGAATCTATTTTCTACCTGAACTTCGACTCATTGATTTAGATCATTTATTAGGCCACTTTATTATCTTTATCTGAATCAAATTACGTAACTTGACCAATAATTTATTTAAAAGCCAAAATTACATTTAATAATTGCCCACTTTATAGGAAAATGGCAAAATAGAATTAGGGGCAAAAATCTCTAACTTTCTGTCCTGCAAGGCTTTAGATACTGAAAAGTATCAAATACATGTGTCATGTGTGATACAGATCCAATACAATCACGCATATCTAATACCTCACTAAAATGAATGGAAAAATGGAGTGTGGCAAACAACAATGATATCTTTATGATCTAATACGTATTATCTTCGTTTGTAGGTCTTGATTTCTTCAACTTTAAGCCAAATCGCATTGCTAAACTACATCAGAAAAATCTTGTTTTCTCTCACTGAATGCTAAACAGCATTAGAGAAAACTTGTTTCCTCTCTCCGTATGCTAAACAGCATTAGAGAACCTTTATGAGATTAAAAACTTATATCCCCCTATGTCATGCGGAACTTTAAGGATATATCCGTATAAATTATATGTGTTTAATGACATAATCTCAAGGTCAATCTGTATATATGCCCAATGACCTTTAAAATGCTTAAGATCAACACAAATCTTAAGGCTTCCATATGTATTATGACAATGTATGATAACATGTATTATTGAGAATAAACAATGATCATCTTTAATTGATGAACCATCATACCGTCATAATATATCAAAACGTACAAATGTACATGGAGCAAACATAATGACCTTTTAACTAACAATATCTAAGGACTTCAAAACACCCTTAATGTATACTTGTATTTCAAACAAGTGGGTAAAGTCCTTTAATTAAAGAACTAACTTATAGTTCCTCAGTCTTTAAATGCTCCAAAGCTTAATGTACCTTTTCGTATCAACTACTTCATTGTCAAAAAATTGACCTCAAAATGCTAAGACCCTGTAATATTCAATGTTGTTATTAAACAACACAGAAGCTTGATTATCACATTATAACCGAATGAGTTTAGCCACTGAATCAACCACAGATAATTCAAAAATCAAAATTCTGAGCTAAACCATTTGTGAAACAGCCTTATAGCATGCACTATGTATGCATGGTTGAGGAAGTTACCCGTGTTTAATCGACACTACTCTATAATATTGTACCATTTGCAACCTTAAAAAAACCGTAACCTTAAGTGAACTTTTGATCATCCGGACACATAGCTTAATTTGAATCTTGATTCCCTATGAGGTTTAGTGTGTTGACTTTTTTATATGTCAACACATAATCCTTGTTTCCCTTTAATTATCTCAATACTCACTTAACTACATTTCAATAGTCTATATCTGGGTTAACTAGATACTGACCAAATGGTCAAACAGTAAATGCAATGTCCTTCCTAGTATATAGCCAAGCATACATTAGGCTATCAACCATACTAGAATACGAAATATGCCTCATAAACTCTCTCTTTAGTTTATTCTTTGGATATTTTACCAAAGGTTATCTCTCACTATGAGAGATAGGTGCTATGATTGGTTTAAAGTTAACCGTACTAAACCTTTGTCACACATTCTCAATGTATGCTCTCTATGAAAGGTCTGATGAGTGTTAAGATCTGTCCCAGTGAATCTAAATACCTAGGACAAAAGATGCTACGCCAAGGTCCTTTATGTCAAAGTTCTTGACCAAAAGTTGCTTAACCTTATACAACATGGTCAAGTAATTTAACGCGAGCAATATATCATCCACATGTAATAATAAGAAGATAACTTTGTGCCCCCTGACCTCATAGTACAAGCATCTTTTTAATTTTATTTTCCATGAAGCTGAAAGAGGCACTAATCTCATCAACTGTAAGGTATCACTTTCGGGAGGTTTGATGTAAATCATATATTGATTTGCTTAATGTGCAAACCATGTCAATTATATCTGAATCCTGAAATCCTTCAGGTTGCATCATATAGACCACTTTATAAAGATCTTTATTCAGGAAAGCAGTTTTGACAACCATATGATGTAACTCTATATTATCATGAGCTACAATTGTCATAGTCACTCAAAATGTATCATTCGAGGATACGAGAGAAAAGTAACATTAAAGTTAGTAATTCTCCCTGAGTGAATCATTAGGCAACTAAGCTAGTCCATAAACCGCTAAACTTTATCCTAAAATCCTTTAGGTCTTAAAACTTCATTTACAGCTGACAGTCTTGCAGTTATGTGACAAAATCAACTAGTTCCCAGACCATACTATTCTTTATGGCTTACTTCTCATCAATCATTGCAACCTACCACACTTCCACTGTGGGAACAGAAACAGCTTCTTTAAGCAATGGGGAAAATTGCACACTTCCACTGTGCAATTTTCCCTATTGGTTCTCAACCTTTAATCTTTAAGCAAGAACATATAACTATAATGAGAATAATCATCAAATGTTAGAATACATTTAGAATTGCACAATGCAACTATATAAGGTCTTCTGATATCCTTATGTATCAGACTCAAAAAGTCAAAAGTGAAAGTTGACCTCTATATCCTTATTATTCAACTTATCCCTACAATAGTCAACACATGTTCCCAGATCATCACAATCTAGAATTGAGAGAATGCTTTCCTTAATGTATAATTTTTCATTCATCAGGGTCCTTCATTTCATGATTTGTTCAACAAGATACGAAGAAGAAGAAGCATATATCTAATTTAGGATAAGACACATTATATACAAACATATGACAAGAAAGTTATTTGTTTATGTTTTGCATTAAAGACAATTGTACAACAGAAGCATTAAATACAAAATGTCAACTTTCTTTGTCCAAAATTGATCAAAATATCAATTATAAAATTTTTCGTCTAAAAACCAAAATGAACCTTTCATCACAGTTCAATACATACATTCCCCATAGATATTACTTCCACTTCTTCATTGTTGTAAACCATCAGTTCCTTCTTTTCTTTATTTGACTTTATCTGATGATCACTGTCTTTCCTTCTAAGCCTTATACTACTAACTTCTTTATGTCCCTAGGGTCTTCACCAGCATTAGATTGACCAGCATTAGGTATATGGAGAAAATTAAGTCTTTCTACATTTGATTTTAGCGTGCTTCATATTTGCCTTCCATTTAGTTGCATCGAGGGCTGTAGGAGTAGAAAGCTTAAATTCTCCTCCTCAACAATGCAATGGGCAATCAAAGCATTGAAGTTTCATTCCTCATCCAGTAAATAATATGTCTTCACTAGATTACTTAACTTTGAAGAGAGTGTATTCAGAGTCTAGTGATTTATGAAGACATTAGGAAGAGGGATGTTTAACATCTTTAGTCTACTGTGAAGATGGATCATTCTTGATATGTAATCCTTTAGTCTCCTTTCTCCCTTATACCTCATGGGAAATAATTCTTTAATCAAGTCACTTATCTCAACACTAGGTGAGACATTGTACCTCTGGGAGACATTACCAAGAATTATTTCGCTATTTGTCTCCGAAAGTCCACTAAGCAGATGGTTAGGAATGGATCTTTTAATAGTCATAAGACATAATCTATAAGACCGATTCTAGGCTTCATAGGCTGTTGTATGAGCTTTCGAGCTCATGAATGTAGGTGGAGATGGCCTATCCTCCCTTATGGCTGTATTAGCCTCAGCTATCTTCTTAACATTCAATACATCCTCTGTCTATTTCTTCATATTGAAATCGGTGAGGGTTTCAATGGTGACACTAATTTGATGATCGAAAAGGTGACTTTGAAGTAATAATCTTTAGATCGGCACAAATGTAGGATAACAGCAATACTTAAAGCTATAAAAAGTATCTATATTGAAATTTTGATCACATATATTATGAAACACTTTTGGGTTGAATACATAATATATGCAATTAGATTCCTACATAAAAGCAATCAGAGTACAAATCATCAACTCTCATGACACTACCACCTTTGGGTGAATAGATTACTTGAGCAATAGCTTTCCTCTATCTTATGCCTTTATGATTACCTTAAAATATTATGTAAGGTCAATACCTTTGGGCAGAATAGTCAAACATAAAACCAGAGACATCCCCTTACATGCAAGCAAAACAATTCAAAATACTGACTTGAAAGGCCACTTTGGTGACTAAATCTTCATCAGTACTCAAAAAGTCTACAAACACAAATGATACATCTTTATGTTATCCTCACATTCTTTATAAGCATATAGTACGTGACGATGCAACTTTAATAAATGCAAAAACCTGAATGCACAGACTCATTGTCACATACTCGCGCCGAAGACATTCTCTGAAAACTTCATTTGAGACTTTTGTAAAAGAAAAATCTCAATAGAGTGACTATCGTGCATTACTAGACATTGAACCAACCGCCTAAGACATAAGAACTTAATGTATCTCCCTTATGGTAAGTTCGTTACACGAAAATTCACTAAAAAATAGCTTCAGAATGTCTTAATTCCTTTTCTGATTAACTATCATGCAATCCTGAACACTGAAAATGAGACCTGAGACATAAAAACTTAAAGCATCTCCCTCATGTGATGTCTGAAGTATGAAAATTCCCTTGAAATAGGATTTAGAATACCTCAATTCTTTTTTCTAGAGTTAAACTTTAATTTATTATTAATGTAATAAATCTAGAAAAAGGAAAAAACTTCACTTTATAAATTTCTCGGAACCCCAAAAACTGACCCAAAACACCCTGGGATACTCTTACGGAAAATCTGAAATTTTTGTATGTTTTTTTGTTGGTATTGTAGATGTCTGTAAGGCTGGCGTGGACGCCACGTCACTATGTGTGGGCGGGTCGTACGTGTGCCACATGCATGTGCTCCCCACGTACAGACGCGCGGGTACTATGAGGCGCATGCAACGCACGCTCCGCCACATGTCCTCCATCCCCATATGTCACGTGTTTGGTTCGGATATGTGCGTGCGTTGCATGCACTCGACGGCGCTACAATGTATGAGCAGAAGCGGTGCGAGTGGCGAGTGCGACACACGTGTCCATTGCTTACCTCCACGTCTCACTGTAGGGAGTGCGACACGTCACACACGTGGGACGTGACCCGCAGTTCCACTTTTTGGAGTCCCAGAATCTCATTTTTTGCCCTATTTGACCTGTTTCGACCTGTTTTTCATAGCTAGCCTTATGTATACAACTTCTACGTAATTATATACGTAAAAAAACCAAAAAACGAATCAAAAACAGAGAAAAGCTATATGAGATGAAGAACCGAAAAACCTTCGTTTCTGGAAATTCGATCACGCAACCACTCTGATATCACATGTAATATGTAACGGTACCTTAGTTACATATCTCAGATCGTACATGAAGGGATTAAAATGAAAGAATACGGAATATCTAATTCGGTTCCATCTCTGATTTCAAAGTCGATTTCGAGCACCAAACGAGCTCCAATCTCCCGAGACCTTTAAGAAAAGTATTCAACAGCATGTAATTTAGGTCTTTCTACAGTTTTCTCAATGCATAAGCTATCTTAACAGGTCAGAGATTCCTTATGCTTACGATTGATATGACTAACTGCAGAAAACTATAACCTTTATATAGCTTTCATACCGGGCTTCCACATCACAAGGTCGATATAAACCAGGTCTATACTAAAAGGGATTTATTTTTTACCCAGACTTCAGCCCATTGATTTAGATCATTTATTGAGTCATTTTATTATCTTTATTTAGATCAAATTACGTAAGTTAACCGATAATTTATTTAAAAGCTAAAATTATAATTAATAACTATCTATTTTATAGGAAAATGACAAAATTATCCCTGGGGACAAAAAAATAAATGTTCTATTGATGATCCTCTAGCCCTCTAGGTAAAGCTCCTTGATCAGATCAATTATAAGCACTTCGCTTCCAGCGGTAGTGTGGGAATTGAAGCTACTAGGGAACCCGAGGGCTGCTGGAAACCTGATGCTGAGTAGGGCCAGTGATCTATCAGCAGTCGACCAATCAAGTATGTGACGACTCGTTGTGCGCAGAAGTGTACAGGCTACATAGAAACTTGAGAAATTTTGAAACTCTAGATTTATCTTCTCTAGGACTCTTAAAGTAGGGTCTTTAAAATTTAGGATTAATCCGACTAAATTGAAATACGTCATGTAATCAGAACAAGGACTCCTTCAATAGTTATCATTATTATTAGCAGCGTACGAATCATCATGGCCTTGTCACCTATTTCCACCACCTATGATGATGGATCCCATCCTTCCCAAAACAATCTCGTGTCTTTTAATCACACCATTGGTGCCAAATTATGCGATGAAATATTTGTTCTTTGGAAATCTCAGGTGTATCCTATTATTGCTGGTCACCGTTTGGAAGGATGCTTTACTGGCGAGAAAAAAGCCCCAATGGGAATTTACCACTGTTATTCCTAGATATAGCAACACAGCCACTTCCGAGGAGACACTTAATCCTGATTTTTTGTTTTGGGCAAAGCAAGACGGACTCTTTCTCGACTGGCTTCGTACGTCAATGCCTGAAGGAGTTCTCAGACAAGTATCTAGATTCAACACGTCATGTGAAGTTTGGATAGAACTCATTGCATAATTCACTGTTAACTTGATGAGAAGTTTGGATAGAACTCATTGCATAATTCACAGTTAACTTGAGGTCCCGGGTTATGTTGCTCCGTTCTCAATTTCATAATTCCAAAAAGGGGAGTATGTCTATGTTTGAATATTTAGGAGTTCAGATTTTTCGTTTAATATTACGTCGTTTTTGAATAAATTTTAAATTACTCATTTACTTATAATTGTCAGGGCGTGACTTAAAAGTCACGCCTGTAACATAAGTGTCACGACACTTAATTACTTTTTTATTTTTTACCTTTTTATTTTAATTTTAATTATGCTTCTATTATTTTAATAAAAATTAAATTGAATTTTAATTGTATTTTTAATTGTTATTATTAATTTTATAAAAATTAAAATCAAAACGATAAAAAAACAAATTTTGTATCGCATATGATGACACTTAAGTCACATCTATGACTTTTTATTTTTTATTTTGTTATCATTTTAATTTTAATTATACTATTATTACTTTAATACAAAAATTAGATTTAATTTTAATTATAATTATAATTATGTTACTAACAAATTTTGTGTCACGGGCCGAGCCGTGACAAATGTTAGTTTTTTAAAAAGATTTTTTTAAATAAAATAAAATTGAAAATGATTTTAAAAACAGATTTTGTGTTTGTGACAAAATTTTCAATTTTTATTATTTTAATTTTAATTTTAAATAAAATTTTAAAAATTGATTAATTTATTAAAATTGTTTAATTAATTTATAAATTATGAAAAAATTAAATTAAACTAAAAATTGATTAATATTATTATTAGCACGCATGCATATTAATGCAATATTAAACATCTTGTATAGATGTCGCACTTCTAGGAGTAGAGTGAGTAATGGGGCTATTGCAAGAGCTAAAAATAGGTTGTTAAATGGTGGCGGGCAAGTAAGGTTCTAGGTCAAATGCAAAATCTAGTCTCACTCGAGAAGTAGGCAATTTACTGTCCAACGGATCGGTTGAGCAAGTGTTTAACGAGTTTGCAAACATCATGCCAAAGCAGTTGCGAAAGGCACTTCAACCTAGACATGCAGTAGACCATCAGATCAAGCTAGATCCAGTAGCTTGCCAACATTTTTTGCTATATAGAATGATTCCGAACTATCGGAATTAAGAAGGCAGCTCAAGAATCTTATTGACGCAGGCTATATCAGGCCATCAAAGCGTTGGGGAACCGGTTCCAAAGCAAGACGGAAGTCGTAACCTGTACATTGACTATAGAAACCTCAACAATAGCTAATAGTTGATTATATCAACTAATTTGACCAATGGATAACATTAACTGTTTCTTAAAGATGTTTGGTAAATTGACTGTTTCTTAAAGAAGTTTAGTAAAATTAGTTCTTTAGTGTTTATGTATAAAATTCTATAATTTATAAATTAATTAAACAATTTTAGTAAATTAATTAAGTTGTTAAAATCAAAATAAATTATTCCAAATATATTGTATAATTTATTTAGATTTTACAAGCATTCTCTATAAAAAAACTTTATCATACAAGATGCTTAATATTGTATTAATATGCATGAGGGCTAATATAATAATAATAACAAAATTAATCAAAATTTAAATTTAATTTAATTTTTTATAGTTTATAAATTAATTAAATAATTTTAAATTTTAAAATTTAAAATTTGTCTTATAAATTTTATTTAAAAAATTATAATTAAAATAATTAAAAAACATAAAGAAAGAATTTGTGTTACGGTGTGAATTAATTGTCTTGCGTGTGACAGAAATTCATTATTATTATTATTATTTAATTATTTAAATTTTAATTTTGTATACAGTTAATAGGCGTGACTTAAGTGTCACGCCTTAACACAATTTCATTATTATGTTTTTTGTTCTTTTATTATTTTAATTTTAATTTTTTATACCATTAATAGTTTTATAATTAAAATTTCATTTATAAATTAATTAAAAAAATTTAATAAGTTTATCAGTTTTTAAAATTTATTTTTATCTTAAAGATGTTATTTAAAAATAAAAATAAAAATAAAAATAAAAATAAAAAATGGAAAAATGTGACACAAACTATTTTTTTATTTTTATGATTTTAATTTTAATTTATTTATAAAATTATTATTACCATAATTAACGTTTAATTTATTTTTATTAAACTAATATTAGTAAAATTAAAATTAAAATGATAAAAAAATAAAAAAGACTTACAGGGTGACTTGTGTTGTGAGTTGGAGTTATGCTTGTGACACTTACGCTGCGTTTGGTTACCGTCTCCTATGTGCGAAAACGGAACGAGACAGAAATTTGGAGATGGAACAGAACAAAAATGGGAGACAGTAAGGTGTTTGGTTGTGGTAGAAAAAACAAAAAAAAACTGTCCCTGTCTCGAGGACAGAAATGTGTTTGGTTGCAGGGAACAAAACATAAAAACAATGTCAAAGACAGAAATGCCCCTCAGTATAATATGATTGAAAATATAGAATTAATTGATTATTTTATAATTGTATCAATATTTTTTTTAATTGTATGTGTAATTATTTAATTACAAACAAGTTAATTACAATATAATTAATGTAGTTGGTAATACTTAATTAATTACATTATATTTAATTAAAATATTATTATGAATTACATTATAACTATGCATTAATTACAATATTAATGAATTAAAATATAACAAATCATCAATTTAAATATTGTTATTAGTTAATTAATGAAAATATATTTATTAAAATAATACAAGTAATTAATGAATTACAATATAATTAATAAAATTAATATGATTAATGAAAAATAGTACGTTATATATAATAAAATAAAATTATTATATATAATATTATAAATGAATAATAAAATAAAGTAATATGTTTTTCAGTCATCTGATCAGAAACATTTCCAATACAAATTTCAAAGGACCCGAACCAACATTCAATTTCATACATTAGGGTATATTTAATTACAATATCATTATGCATTAATTGAAATATTATAATGAAGTAATTCATTAGAATCGAATGAATTAAATTATGATTATTCGTTAATAGGTTTGAAATAATCCTACAAGTTATAAATTGTAACACATAATTATTTAGTTAATCATCTAAGCATGCATGGAATTAATAACATAATAGGTATGAAATGAACCTACAAGTATAAGTAATTAACTGTAACACATAATAATGTAATTAAACATCTAAGCATGCATGTCATTAATTACATAATAGGTTCAACATACATCCAACCTTTATATTTTATTAATAATGTCCTTAATAATAATACCGAAAATGACTCCAATAGCAAAGAGTAAAAATCCTTTACTCCATGCCATTTGTTTCTTTAAAGTGGCAACTTCATTAACTTGTTCACTTGTTGGAAGTGAAAATTGATTTGGTATTGGTGCGACTTCATTGGCGATTGGAACAAGTTCTTCATGTCGACTTGAAGTACGCCTACTGACATCCATGAAATAAGGACTTTCTGCGTCAACCAACATGCGATATCCCTTGAATCGAGCATTAGGAAAGCCCTCAGTTGCCAATTTTACAGCATCCTAATTGGTAAAAATACCTACTTGATGGCTAACAAATATGACATAAAATTTGTATCGGACCATAATGAATTACCTAAAAATAAACCATATAGTCATCATTCATACATGTACATAATAAAGAAACATTAAACATATAATAAACCATCCATTCATCACTGAGTCACAAGTGAACAAATAAAGTCAACAATTTATCATATCATCTTTCAACATAACATAGGGTGTTTGAAGACAATGCACAACATATTTACAAATTAAGCTACTATGTAGCCATTACACATTAAGAAGAAATAAAGTCATATTTCTTCATCTAAGAGACTCCTGACATAGGCCTGTTTTTGTTCTGCATCTAAACACTAGAAAAGACTACCAGCATGCGCATTCTTTGCGAAGATCTTTACAGTCCTAACAACTTCTGCTGTGGAGAAACCCAAATTTCGAAGCTCTTCACTTAGCTGGCGATTTTGCGCTCCTACAATGGCATCAGCAAGGATCTTTGCATTCTCTCTACCACTGTCAATGGCCTCAGCAAATAAGGCAGCAAGGCTTTCGAACACTTCAAGATCCCGCATCTTCCTCTTCCCACGTTTTTGTTTCCTCCCTTCTATGTTGCTAGAAGAGGCAATAGAACCAGTAGGAGGTGCTGCAGCATCTGGAATAGGAGTGCCCGATGGGGCTACTGGATCTGTTGGGGTCGCAGGAGCTGTTGGTGATTCGCTGTCAATTTCTTCTATGTCAAGCTCAGCAATAGCAGTAGGACCATCTTGAGCCCCTACACCAGTGGCTCTGTCTCTCCCAAATACAAACTCAAGTCTAGAATACAGCGGGAAAGGCTTTCCAGGAGTGTAGAAATTGTTAGGGTGGCTCTGGATCAAAACAAAAAACACTTAAGCATTACAAACAACAAATTATTAGGATGGTTCTATAAATAATCAAATAATCCACCAAAACAATTACCCTCATCCATTCTGCAAGCACTTGCTTGCTGTCAACCTCAACACATTGCTTGGTTTCATTCCAACCAAACCCACTGTAGTTCAACATGTCAAACGCTGTCTGATATTTGTCCTTCAACCTTTTGTGCTTATTTTTTACATGCCTCCTGTTTATCCCACAATTAGGAAACTTCTCTACCATCATTGTAGCAAGCAGTTGGAATGTGCTAGGCTTAAATTGCTCATTATCAGCTCTGTGACCAGCCACAACTGCGCCCTCCATGAAAGTAACAAGTGCTTCTGTTTCCTCGTCAGTCCAAACTCTTGACATTGCACCTAAACCATGCAATGTCATACCCCAAACCATTCCAAACCGTTTCCATAATTGATTAACCAACATACATTTACACTTATGTTGCAATCCAGAAAAGAAAATTGCATTGAATTAAGTACAATATATAGCATATGAACAGAAATTTAATGGTGCCTTATAAAGTTCAGTTAAAATGCAAGTCTAGAATATAATGAGAAATTAACACAAACGCGCAATTCCAGTGACAAATGGATGCCTACCAAATTTGAACTCAATTCAATATAAACACACATTAAGTAAACTCAAGTTTACAATTTAATGGTTACTTCTCCAATCATCAAACATATTATTAGCTAAATCCTCCCTCCATTGACTCCATTCATTAGTCGTCTCAACACGATCAACAAAGAAAGGGAAAGGTGTATCTTCTCCAATTGGCAGATCCTCAACCTCAAGAGGAGTAAGCT
>JANZXR010062765.1:0-12116 GCA_027575705.1 Erythroxylum echinodendron | reverse complement strand
GTTCGCAAAACTCATCAAAATTGCACCGTTGCTTTTCAGGTTCGAGAGTGAGACGACCTAGCTTCTAAGACTCTATATAAGCATATTTTGTGTAACTGTCACAGTCAGATTTGGCTCAGAGGTCATTCAGCTGAGATTTTCATGTTTATTGTATTTAGTGTGTATTGAGTTGTTAAAGCTCATAGGATAATGTTATAAACCTGGGATGGTATTGTGTTGTATGAAATGATGTAAATTATGGATTTTGATTAACGTGATAACTTTTTGAGTTTAGAAAATGTGTGATTGATGGCTTAGTGTGTGATGCCATATTATGTACAGTGAAAGTGAGGTAGTTAACATGTCATTTCTGATAGGCATGTACGTGTGTATCTGATGGACACACGTGTATATGTCAGTTGAGAATGGGGGTGTTACATATAAGATGGTGAAAACTTGGAGTAAAACCTACTTGTGCTTGGTCTTTAAGACCCCTAATTCCTCATCTTTAATGAAATTTTGCCCCATCTCCTTCTTCAATATATTTCATAAGATCATTTCAAAGATTCTTATTTTTAGGTTTAAATAAACTATTGTCTCCATTTTTAGTGATGCCAAAGCTACTTTTATAAAAGGCAAGAGCATAGGGGATAATATATGGATTACATAAGATGTACTAAAGAGCTATCATCTACAAGATTTAAAATGTAATTATACTTTAAAGATTTATTTACATTATGCGATTAACTGGCCTTTTATCATTAATGTTTTGAAAGCTCTAGGCTGTCCTTTCCCATTACCTTTTCACAATATGTATGTAGGGATGTCAATGGGCCTGGGCTATGGTGGCTTGTGGCTCGGCGGGTTAGGATGGGTTAGCCTACCTATGGCCCGTCTGGCCCAACCTGTCCTTCATTTTTTTAAATAAAATCTTTCAAAATGACATCATTTTTGGCAAAACGATGTCGTTTTGAACGTAATGGTTAGACCGTGGGCTGGTCAGGCCCAGTGGTTCGCCTGCGGCCTAACCAGGGTCAACCTATAACCCGATCAACTCGGATCAAAAAAGGGCCAGGCTGACTTTGACATTCCTATATGTATGGAAGTTCTCTTAATGATCATCCATATAAATATCAAAAATGACAATCCCATTAGATTTTTATTAAAAAGGTGAGAGACTTAGAATAACTTAACTAGAATTTTTTGATGAATTATTGCTTTTCTTTTTAGCTAATCCCAGCTCTGTTTCATATATAGGATCGCAGGCTTATCTTCTCATTTCCCACCTTTTACTCACTTGGGATTGGGAGTTCTTACTAATTCAAGGAAAATATCATTTATAGATTGCTAAAACCATTATGATATGATCATAATGAAAATAGGTAATTATGATAATAAATGTTTTTCTCATGCAGGTAGATTACAACTCAAACTTTTAGGCCTAGCAATCTACATATACTGTAATCCTCCCAATTCCCAAGAGGAGTTATAAGGATACTAAGAAGCTACTCAGGAACTTGTGGTGATTATTTGATCGTAAAGTTAAGGATAAGGCAAAGGTAAGTTGGAAGGATGCATGTTTACCTAAGACTGAAGGGGGATTGGAAATCTCCTTAATACACATTGTTAACAAATCCCTGTTAGCTAAAAGGATTTGGAGAATAACAAGTGATAAAGATTCCTTATAGATCAAATGAAAGCATAGTCACTACTTAAAGAATAAAATCTTATGGTAAGCTTGTATTGGACTCATATAGTATGATATAAATGTTGAAGCTGAGGGATTATGTTAAATCAAAAATCTAGATAAGGATTGAGAGTGGAAACAAAACAGGTTATAGAGTGATAATCAGAGCACTCAAGGCGCACTATACTTGCTTCAAGTTGATTAGTGGCTAAGATCCTTTTATTATAAAAATGTTAGTTTTGTGTTCTAATTAAGGAAAGGAACTAACTCTGTAATGCAAAGTTGCTTTTTAACATATTTATCAAACAAATAAGGAGGACAAAGTAGTTTGGGTAAAAGCATTTAAGTCTATTCTCTAATAAATCATGGAATTATTTAGAAGATCTTACCCTAAAGTCTCTTGGTACAATATGGTCTGGACCAAATAACAATTTACCAAGGCCTCTTTTGTACTCTATATGGCAATGAGAGGGAAATATTTTAACCATAGATGATCTGAGGGGTTCTGTGGGCTCTTTGATGAATCCTAGCTATAAACTATGCCAGGTCCATATTGAAACAATTATTCACTTATTCTTTGTTATTTTTTACTTGAGCTTATTATGAAAGGATATATTAGCTAGATGTGAGGCTTCCTGTCAAGCAACCACTTAAGATAAAGATATACTATAGGCATCTAATCTTAAGAACTTAAGGAAAGATGAGGCTAATATTACCCAAATTGCTCATGCATGCCTAGTTTATAGTCTTTAAAAAGAAAGGAACTAAGGGGTATTTTGTAATAAGAGCTTGGATGCTAGCATAGTGATCTAAAAGAATGTTCCATGGATTTGGAAAATAATGCTGGCTGGAGGTTCTAACTTAGTGTATCTATGGAAATCAAAGAAAAATGGAATATTTAATACGGACATTACTCATGTTTTTGAACCACTATTGGTTATAACCTCTTTGAATAGTGAAATAATGTATTATTACGAAAGCTTATACAAATTTAACTATTTTGAAAATATTTTTAGGATTATATTCCTTAAATTTTGATTATATAACTTTGACCTTTGTCAAAAAATATCAATCTTTTAATTTCCAAAAAAATGCTACCCTTTTAATTATAGTAGTTGGTTCAAGAATACATAGAAGTTTCTTAGTAAAGTTGACTAAATGACTTAAGCCTTTGTTGGTTCGATACTCAAGTGGCAGTTAGTGAATATTCAATCATATAGGAATTTGCTTTTACTTAAAGTTGAGAAGTTTGGTACTAAGTTTCCAGGTTTAAAGAAAGAATGATCTAAACTGACAACTCTATAAATCTGATTCAAGAACTTTTTGAGATAAAAGGTTCTCATCATTAAGAAAAACCTTTAAGAGACCTATGTGTTTCCACTGTATATGAGCCCATGCATTTATAGCTAGGAATGTTAACCTCTTTTGCATAAAGAAGCTAATCAAAGTGGACTCCTACTTCTTATCCACTCCTTGTAATGTCCTAATGTCTTGCACAACTATTGTTTTTCTTTCTCCTTGTAATGTCCTAATGTCTTGCACAACTATTGTTTTTCTTTCATGTGAATTTGGAGGAAAATAATGCAACTTTAGTGATTATGTTGAATCCATTACAAATTTTTTCCATGTCTTTATTTTAGAGATAGTCTTATGAGGCTTTACAATTTGGGTAGCTTTAAGATCCCCTCTAGTGATCCCTTCTTTTGGGATGAGAATTTAGGGGAAATGATATTTCATGAAGATTCAAAACCATAAGGAGGAAACTCGGTAAGTGTTAGAGAAGGGTTCATAAAAAAGAATTAAAAAAAGAAAGAAGGGGGAGAGTGGGATAACAAAAAAGGAAAGCTGAAAGAGTAAGAAAATGATAAAAGTTGGAAAGAAAAAACCTAGTGATACTTAGAAAGGAAATTTTATAGAGAAGGGACAGGAAGGTTGAAGGAGATCAATAACAACTAAGATTGAACTCTTGGGACTAGGACAAGAAGAAAATGATCTTAGGGAGAAATGAAGTAAAGGTTATAATAGAGGTAGTGGATGACTTGAAGAGAACATCAAATGGCATAAAGAGAAAGGGAAGATGGAGTGAATTATTGAATGGAGAAAGGAAGACAAGAGGTAAGAGTCATCATAGCCAGAAGAATGCTAGGATTATGCAAGTTTAGTAGTGAATTCATGCTCATTACATGCACATAATGCAAATGTAGAGAGATGAAAATGTATAGATAACAAGTTAAATCTTATTTTAAGTTCCTAATATAGTGGAAATGAACTAAGCTATGCTAAATATAATAGATCATAAGTAACATCGAAATATAGTAATTTCCATATGAGATGCCTTCTAAACACTAATTATAAACCTATCATAATGTAAAACTCTATAGACACACAAGTAATATTTCATTTGAGATCCATATAATAGAGCCAGTTTAGAGAACTTATTCTCTAATATGCACTGACATTTTTGTTTTAAGTATCTCCATACTTTAATTAAGATATCTTACTTTCTTTTTAAGAAAGAAACATAAAGTGTACTAGTTTTGAATTTATTTGAATATGTAAGTATTGTTTTCTCAGCTTGGACGGTGTAATCTTTTGACTTGTAGAATTGTTCCTTGTTATGTGAACTTTATTAATGTATTCCATTTAACTTGTTAAAAATAATTTAGGAATAATACATAAATACAAATTGAATATCATAATTATGATTTTATCATAGTTTTAACTTTACAATAATTATTCTATGTACTTTATCTTTAATATTAAGCAAAATATAATTAACAAAAGTACATAAAAATAAAGAGTACATTTATTGATTAAAATACTAATGTCATACATTAAACTGAAACCTACTAATTGCCTTCAAGGATATAAACAGATATATTATATGAAACATACTTTAATTCAATAATAAAGATAAAAACCGTCCTTTGAAAGCAGAGAAGTTTTCATTTATTTCTAATTTATTTGTTACAAAAAGGAAATTTGTATTAAGATTTCATGATTCAATAAATGGAAAGAAGCAAAGAATTATAATTATACTCTTATTCAGATAAGTCCCTAATCTCAAATGGTGGAGGGACTACAAGTTATTGAGCCATGCAAAGATAATGTCAATCGAAATTAGACATGCATACCTAGTATTGGGTTCTATTTTAGTCTCACTTTTGAAGTGTTCCTGAACTAGATACAAACAGTGTCCATCCACTTGTCCAACAAGAAATGGAGATTTTATGAGAGGGCAATAATACTACTCCGCCTATAATTTAATAAAAACAAGAGCTAATTCTAGTTACTTTGATATTAAAAAGGTTACAACGGTGAAGAAAGGAAGCTCAATCACACCAAGCTAGGAAACCATGATATCTAAAGTGGGAGAACTCAATTCCTATCAAGTCACATAATGTTTAAGGTGTACTGGACACTACAACAGATAATGTTATTGGAGT
The DNA here is from genome assembly GCA_027575705.1 of Erythroxylum echinodendron. NCBI lineage: Eukaryota > Viridiplantae > Streptophyta > Magnoliopsida > Malpighiales > Erythroxylaceae > Erythroxylum > Erythroxylum echinodendron. The sequence goes on along the minus strand of JANZXR010062765.1, from coordinate 7,004 downwards.
CGAAACAAAATGTCGTTAAATATTAAAACATTGTTACAAATATTAATTTGTGAAAAAAAATAATCGCCGCCCTAACAGTCGCTGAATCCCTATAGCAAAACAATATCTAGAACATTTTCCTAAAATCGTCGTAAAAAGGTTTTCAATACACAATATTTTCATCGGTAAAATATATAACCAACGAGAACGAATAACATCGTACATAGGATTTTGCGACGTATTTTTTCGTAGATAAAAGTTTTTACCTACTAAACAATAATCATAGGTAATTATTTTTAGTGACAATTTCTTTTGTAGTAGAATAGTTTTAGCTACTAATTTTTTGTTGTAGGTAAATGTTCTTTAGGTAACAACATTTTGTGGCGATTTTTTTGGTAGCTAATAGTTTTTAGTGATGATTTTGGTTTTGTAGCAGAATAGTTTTAGCTACTAATTTCTTGTTGTAGGTAAATGTTTTTAAAGACGTTCTTCTAAATGTAGTTAATAACTTTTTGTGATGATTTTATTTTGGTAGCTAATATTATTTAGTGACAAAAGTTTATTTTAAATTTAAATATTATTATAATTATTAAACAATTTTATTTTAATTTATTACAATTTTTAAGACAGTTTGAAATATAAATTTGTTACATTTTATAATTAATGTTGGTGACATATTTTTTGAATAATAATAAATTGAAATAAATAAACATTAAAAATGGAATCCATTTTATATAGAAAATAATTACAGTTCATATATAAACTAAAACTCCTCATCATCGTCACTACTACTAATATAGTTTGAGCCTAGTAATTGTTTGACCATCTTTTTAAGCTTGTTCACTTCTTTTATATTATGATCTAACTTAGTTTTTAGTGCCTAGTTCTCCACTTAAAGCGTCGTGACATATACTGGTCGTGATGAAGATGCACTAACAAGCTTAGGGTCATACCCAAGACCTTTGATATAGATCGATCTTATACCAAGGACATTGTTGCAAATGTCATCAACATTAGGCTGATTCCCCTCAGACAATGACGTTTGCAACAACTCTTGCATCTTGTTTTACAATTTAAAGTACAAAATCGAGTTAACTAAAAAATTATTACTTAGTTATATAGAAAAATAACTTGTAATATTAATTTGTTTGTACTTACATAATTGCTTTGTGTCTCTTTAGTCGTCCAACCTTGACCTTCCTTGTAGTATGTTAGCTTGTACAGTGTAATCCTATTACACTCTTATCATTGGAGGTTGTTTGTTCAAGGTTACATGCTCTAAGTTTCAATATTTTTAACCTTGGTAACTACCGTAAGCGCACAGGTCATTCATGTAATACCTACCCATGAGGAAGATAACTAGTCCTAAAATCTAACGGTAGCTAAGTTTGTAAAACCTAATTAAACAACTATTATAGTAATTAAAACTAATTAAGAATCAAAAATGAGAATTTAAATTACCAAAAGAACAAACAGAAGCAACTCACACAAATAACCTGAATTTCAACCTAGAAGTGACAAATTGAGAGAAAGGAGGAATTTATTTGAAATTAAAGAAAATCTATCCAATTATGAATTTTCTGATTTAATGGGCCTAGACGGTCCTAAGGTGAATTACTCTCTCTCGAGTTATAATTCTTAACCCTAATTGATATTCCCTAATTCAAATTATGGAAATTAGATCTCTCGATCCATAATTTGTCCAAAGCTTAAATTAATTCTAATGTCGTCTATTAACCTATTAGGAACCTGTGCTCGATCTCTCGTTACAAGACTCAACCAGTTTGCTTCAATTCTCTACCTAACGATTTACCTAACTCTCGTTAATCTAAATCGATGATTTTTACCGGCTCAGTCTCTCAGTTTATTGCCCAGTTATGAAGAATCGCATTAAATCACAATAAATCAAAATAAAACACAATCAAAACAATCTTATTAATCTCAAGAATAAATCAATCCGAAGGTGACACTCTACAAAAAATATTTCTAATGAATCTCCAAAATTCCATACATCAATGAAATCGAAATAAAAATTAGAATATACAATCGGAATGGATCTCAGAGGCGCGACTATAGGAAACCACTTATTCTGAGAAGTACGTCACATCAAGCGTGTCTCCTTGCCTCTCATCCTTTGTCTCCTTCCTCGATCAATTGATCTCTAACTAGATTTTCACTCAGATTTTTGGTAGAGTCTCTCTCTTTTACAACTTTTGGCTCCCTTTTTTTTCTGCCACATCATATTCTATTTATATCTTCGAGGCTCTAGGTCAAAGTTGGGGTTGAAACGATCAAAACATTTGTCTGAAATTTGAGTTTTTCTATCAGCCAGACTCAGTGCAAGATCATGACCCAACCTGCCATGATCATGGCTGGCACTGCTTCCTTTCTGTCACGATCGTGGCCTGTACTTTTTAAGCCGAAAACTTTTTAACTCTTCCCGTTCTTCCCTGTTTACCCTACAACACTAGCAAACACATCAAGGTACCTCAAAAATATGCAATTTAAGCTCAAAGATTCAAACTAACCTATAAAAACACTTAAACATAAAAATTAACTTAATTAAACTCTAAATGCATACTAAACACTTGAATTGACATTAAAATACTTATCAAATCTAATCCTAAAGTACAATACAAATTGTAACTATCAACATCCCCACACTTAAACGTTCGCTTGTCCTCAAGAAAATAAAACAACAACACGTAAAAAATATATAAAAAACACACAATGCAGTAATAAGGTAATGGCTTCGACTTTGTGAAATAAATTTAATGTTGAACACAATCATTCAGTTATGTCAAATCATTAACATGCGAAATAAGTGTTTAGGAGCTTTGAACTAAATATACAACTTAATCGAGACCTAAGTGTTAACTTATTTACCCTTTTCAATTGTGCACACATATTAATAGTTTTTCGGTCCCTCAGACTTCGTAACTGTTCCTAAGTACATTTTTCATGAAAATCCAAACTTATTACAAGTTTGATATGTTTTTATTTAAAACATTTTTTTTATTTTATGGGACTTAGCCTTTTACTCGGAGGCAAATATTTATGATGAATGTCGATCTGGTTATTCGACTAAGTCAATTGTTCATAGCATGGTCGAAACGTCATTATAGCCTTTTTATGCGAAGGCACATATTTATGATACGTGTCGATTCGGTTACTCAGCTATATCATGTTTTCAACTGGCTACTAGCTCTATTCATAACCTGAGGGTTAATGGCATAGTGATTATTGAATTAAAACAATTTTTTATTGCATACCTTGTTGCTTTTAGCTATTCATTTCCATGAAAAATACTAGTTGAGCTACTTAACCCAAAAGGCCTCAAATTATTAATGAATGTGACAGTCTATAAGGCTCTAAATTTCCATTAAGTCCTAAGTAGGCTGTATAATTATCCAAAGGCCCCCTAATTTACTAATTTCGCAATCTAATTATTATTAATAACCTAATAGACTCTGTCCAAAATTAAAAACAATTCACTCAATATAGGCCATTGACACATTCACACACTTCTCATTATGCAACCTAATACTATCATACAGAATGCTAAAATTCACATATAAAAGAAAAGACACAGAATCCCTCCCCACACTTGAACAACACATTGTCCTCAATGTGAGAAGAAACACGCACAACACATACATAAACATAATATGAAAAAAAAATTTAAAATGACAAGGAATAGATAAAATTAACGATAGTAAGAAAAAATAAATAAAATGAAAAAAGAAAAAAGAAAAAAGAAAAAATATACACATAAAACAAAATAAAGTTGGAGAAAATTTTTTTGGGTTAGATTTGGATCCTAAGGAGATGGAGGTGGTGATGGTGTGGGAGGTGATAATTGAATACCCTGAGCTTCGAAATACCGATGGAGTCGGTGTAATTCTCGGCTCTAGCGTCTTTATGTGCGCACCACTTCCTTTAATGTTCTGTTGATTTCGGATACCACATCCAAAACCGTTGTCCAGTATTGGTCCTCTTCTTCCTCTTCTTCTGAGTCCTCGCTCGTTGATGGTTCCTGTGCCTGCCTAGTAGGTGCAGAGCTCGAGCTTGCCTGGCTCATCCTGTTTCACACATGTGTCTTTTCATTTATTTCCTGCAGAATCATGCTGGTGGAGTGAATAATCTTTGCCTGATATAGATGATGGTGGTCAAGGAACTCGAGCATATGGACTATTAAACCCCTCTGATCCATACCAAAAAACTCTGCGATGGCATAAGGTACCCCATTCCATGATGGTTGCTTCGCTTCCACAAAACTGCAGCAAGAGCATTTAGCACATACGTGGATGTGCAGACTGGGATACTGTGGTCCATGCACCACAATATGAACATTTTCTTGGTTGAACACTTGTTGGTCTCTGATTTATCAAAGACTAGCTGGCACATAAATTTGTGCAGCAATAAGTGTTTATGTGACCGGATAATGTTGTTATAGGTATTTTTTGCATTAAAACGCTCAATGCCAATAAACTCATATCAGTATTGGGAGGGAAGGAAGTCATCATGTTGGTTGACAATGGTGGATTCGGGGAATCGACATTATTGCACATAATCTCTATTGTTTGCTTATACGCTCTCCTTCTCAACCGAAACCATAATTATTTGGTGTTCTTAGGGTCAAAGGTCAGGGATGTGAAAAATTCTAAGGTAAGCTCTTCATAAATAAGGAATTGAAGCCTAATGAATTGACCTCACTGGATCCTCTCTGCTAAATTTTCTATTCATTCCCGTACCTCTATCCTATCCAATGTATCGAAATCAAAATATTTAGGCACAACTATATGCCTAAAGTGAAGGGAATGGAAACGAGTACCTTCCTCCTTAGAGTAGATGGGAAATGAAGCTCCAAAATCTACTGTTTGGTTTTGCCTCCCCCATCCCGCGACTTGTTGTGCTCCATAAGGCTCTCGTCGGGCGGTTTGCTTGATACAAGGCATCATTGGTTTATGTCAACTGGAAAATTTTTAGAGAGATGTTAGAGCATTTGGAGGTTGAAATTCTAGAGAGATAAAGTAAAAATGAAAGTGAACGTGAAAGTTAAGTAAGAATTGAATAAATAAGTGGTAAAAAGGGTAAAATGGTAAAGTTATCACTTAAAATTTGCGTCTTCCCCTTTTTGTTCATTGTCTAGTGCTTATAACTTGACTCTAAGACCTTCTTCTTCCAATCCTTTCCTTCTTTCATTTAATAATTCTTCTTCACTTGTCTTAATACGCTTGTGTACTCTTCCCTATGACTCCAAAATCCTATTCCTTTTTTTTTTTGTTTTTATTCATGCAATCCAAAATAAACCTAACTATGAGTTTCAACTAATCTAACTAAATTTAACATATACTAATTTTTTTATGGGTTGCCTCCCATGTAGCGCTTCTTTTAACGTTAGTAGCTCGATGTTCCTTTTAAGCTCACGGTGGTTAGAATGATTGATTTGATGGTAACGTCGTCATTAATCTTAAAGTCTGAATGTTTTCTACCATATTGTGACTACCACCTTCCTTGAAATTTTCTTTACTTCAACTTCTCCTTCACGACCGCTTCTTTCGGAAGAATTTTGCAGGATTCTCAATATCTTCCCATTCTCCTTAAGGTTTGGGTTTATTGCGAATCGCTGGAGTTGAAGGAGCTCTGTACTCTCTAACAGTCACTTTGAAGGTCAGTTGCTCCTTCCTTACTCGTATAGTTAGTTCGCCCCCATCTATATCAATAATTGAGCAGTAAGTGGCCAAGAATGGTCGTCTAAGAATCATCGAAGTATCCTCATCTTCATTCATATATAAAATATAGAAATCTATGGGAAAGATAAAATTATCGACTTTGACCAACACATCATGTATAATCTCCATCGGTCTCAACGAAGTTCTATCGACCATCTTAACTAAAAACTTTGTGGGCACTAGTTCTTGTAACCCTAATTTAAGACTAAGAGTGTAGGGCATCGCATTTATACTTGCACCTAAATCTGTGAATGCCCTATCTATGATAATCTTGTTGATACTGCAGGGGATGAAAAAGTCCCTTGGATCACCCTTCTTTATTATGTTGGGCAGGGTTTCCAACATTTGCTCCTCCCCTTTCTTTGTAATGGATTGTTGTAATTTTAAATTGGCATGTCTCCGTTCCATCACCTCCTCGATTTTTTTTGGTTCGATTTCTTGTAATGTTTCTGCTTCCTCCTTTCTAGCATATAATTCCTTTTTAGTAACGAATTGGTGCGGAAATATCTGTCGAGTTATTTGCATCGATTTACTAACAATCTTACTTAGAAAGTTGTTTTTAATTACTTGACTTTCTTTTGTGTCCACCTTTTCCAACTCCTTGTCTTGGTTCTAACCTATAACTATGATAAGCTCCTTTGCTTAGAAGAGTTCTAGCATTCTGAGTTGACATTGCTTCCACAAGCTACCCCACTTGGACTTCTAAGTTATGGATAGATGAAGCGTGATTCTTTATAACTTGCTCGAATTTACTCTTAAGCCTCCTGTGTGCTTCCTCCATTCCTCCTATCTTATCCAAGCCTTTGCTTTATCCCTAGTGAATGATACCAAGCCTTCGCTTTATCCCAACATCTAGTGATATTGAAAGGTATCACAAATCTCGAGAAAACTCACTATATGCTCGTTCAGATCTTCATTTGCAAGTCTATAGAATAGGACGTTTTGCTAAAGCCTGCTCAAGAGGGTCGGCTTGATTTCAAAGGAGTCCACTTGAACAGGTAGTCTAGCCACTCCTTGGTTGGCAAGATTGAATCCTGGCCTTATAAAATCCATGGGGGTCCTCTGTTGTTGCCTATCATAGTTAAATTCTTGATCCATGTTTCTTGGGAATTCTTCGGCCATTTATATTTTTTGTTTCTCCTTCTTTTTCTCACCGATCTTTCTTAAGGGTTTTTTCTAATCGTGTTATGTCTAAATCAGACGTCTCAATTGTGTGACTCGAATCCCTTGTGACTCTTATGTTCATACAAGAGTACGAATCCTAAGTAAAATGAATGAAAGAAAATAACA
>JANZXR010062634.1:0-12124 GCA_027575705.1 Erythroxylum echinodendron | reverse complement strand
TGATTTAAAAATAAGGAAACACGACGGTGGAACTGTGATATCTTTGAGGTGAAGGGCAGGTAGAGTGTATTCTTCAATTGTCCATACTGTGCTAAGAGTCACTACAATAAACACATCATTTCCCAACAAAAATTTTTGCGACAAAATACAATTCGCCGCAAAAAGAAAACATATTGCAACGTTTAAAAATATTCATCACTAAAACAGATCATTTAGCAATGAAACCCGAAAATATCGCACAAGGGAAAACCTTTAACGATGTAGAAAGAAAGTTGATGTCGAATCATCCACAATGGGTGACGATTTTTCAGAATCGTCGCCAAACAATGCAATGGCGACAAATTTTCCAAACGTCACCATAACTTGTGAAAGATTTGGTGACGACCGATGCATAATCGTCAGTAAATGCTATATAATTTGCGACGATAGGTATAATAATCAATAAAAATTAATAATAATAATTAATTATTATATTTTCTTATTAATGCAATATTTAAAAATTACTTTTAATTTAATTTTTTATTAAAGTCATAGTAGTATTCTTATTAAATTTAACAAAAAAGCCAAAAATATAAATTATAAAGTGGGAAGCCTATTCAAAAAAAGGAAGAGGCATTGGCTCGGCGTGAAGCTGAGATGTTGTTTTCAATTAAAACATCAACATATTTGTTGTGGCATAGAATAGGTACAAAATTAGTGGAACAGACGATCTGAGTCTGTCGAAAAGGACGACCATAGTACTGCCACGGACCTTGAGAAGGCTGGATCTAATAATGAGTGAGAAGGAACACTTCCGGAGAACCTGCAAAAGGAGAATAACGGTGAAAGGCTGGATCTAATAATGAGTGAGAAGGAACCTTCCAGAGAACCTGCAAAAGGTGAATAACAGTGAAGTCAATCATATTAATAATGAGGATCTATTGATGGTGTATTTTTCACCATTGCGATTGAAAAGTGTAGGGATCAAGGAGATCAATGGGGCTTCTTTATATAAGAAAACAAGGGTCATGAGAAATCAAAGCAATAGAGCGGCTCCTCAATCACCAAAACTCAAACTCATTCATTTTTAGAAGGTGATTGTGGAAGGGATAGTTTTCCCTCCCAAACAGCTTCTTTAGTGTTGCCCCTTGGTCAATGACACTTGAAGGTTCTTTAATGGTAAGCGTCCAACATTCCTATAAGTAAAAATTAGGTAGTCTCCAGATAAGGCTGAAAAGGCTTAGAGAAAACATTACTCAATAAGGATGATAGTTTTATCTTCAAATTTAACTTAGAGGAAAGCTTACATGATATTCTAGAACTTAGGTTATGATATGTTACAGGTCAACCAGTGTTTTTAAGAAGAAGGTGTTGTGTGTAATTTCTATCGATTTTGCTTGCATTCATATCTTGATTTTGTTTAAAAATTATTGCATTTTTAATCTAAATTTGAATGAATTGACTGAAAATGGTCATGAATGTTGCATGAAGGTTAAAGGGAAATGTTTTGTGAATTTTGAATGAAAAATGAAGGTAACATAAATTTTGTGTTAAAAAAGTGGAGATTAAGGTGTCACCGTCGTGACAAGCTTAGTCACAGTGGTGACCAGCCCTCACAGGGTTGATAAACATAGTCACCCTCATGACTACTCCTTAGCACTCTAACACGTGGAGGTTTAATGGCCTTACAACCCTACAACCCTAAACCTAGATGCGTGCTATTAATAGAAAATGACAGAGGCAGAAAAGAGGGAGGTTGAACTGAGAGCTGGGAGTTGACTAAAACAAAAAGAAGAAAGAAAGAAGGCTAAGAAGAGAGGTGGAGAAATAGAGTGGGCTGAGAAGAGAAAAAGAAGAAGAACAGTAAAGAGATGGAAGCAGATGAGCAGTTGAGCATCTAGGTGAGAACCAAACAGAAGTAGAAGGTGAGAGCTCATACAGGAAGCTTAAAAGGGGCAGGAGATCATCACAACTCCCTTATCTGATCTTTATTTGCTTATTTTTTTCTTCATCTGTTGCATTTTTTCTTTGTTATTTAACTGGACTCATTATTCTTTAGCTTAACCAACTCTTACTTTATAGCTTTTGATAGTTCATTTGGTTATTTACTTGATTTTTTACTTTAATACTTCTCTTATATTAATAAAGTTGGGATTGAAGTATGTGAAGATGATGAATCTTGCTACTGCCATGATGAGTTGATCTTTTTTTCTTGACGATTAATGTAGCTATTTTAGTCAAATATGCCTGATTGACAGACTGTGTTGTTGTCTTATGTTTGCTATAGTTTTTTAACTGAATAGATGTAAAAGCTTCACCAAACTTTGCATCATTTTGGCATTAAATGAAGGATCGAAAGAAGAAGTTTAATATGGAAAGAGAAATTATAGATGCTTAGGTTGAGAATTAGAAATATGTTAACTTAAATGATAATAATTAGTTGGGTTTCTATAATTAATTTGGATGATAAATATGTCGAATATGAAAGTTAGATTAGTTTGTTATTTGAATTGATTTTAAAACCCAATTGGTAGTTTTAGTATGAAAATTATCTAATCATTATAGTTTGTTATTTGAATTGATTTTAAAGCCCAATGGGTAGTTTTAGTAAGACAATTATCCAATCATTCTCCCTTAGTCATACATAGGAGATTAAATTAGTGAAATTAATTCTTAAGATTTTCCCACTTTGATTAATCTATTCATTTTTTCTTGCAGCTGAATCAGTTTACTTTTTAGTTTAATTTCATGGTTTTATTTAAAGCTTTCACTTAATAAGTTGGAATTGAATGTTTAGTATTGCATTTTTTTTTATTTTGTTTGAGATTAATTTAAGTGAACTAATTTCATCTTCTTGAGAGACAACCCTAGGTAATCAACTACAACTACCTGGTATACTAACGAGTAGGATAACCTAGGTAATTTTAGAACTTATTTTAGGCACAACAAGTTTTTGGTGCCTTTGCCAAGGAAAGTTTTTAGCATTTATACTTAAATTAATTTTAGTTGTTTTTTCTGTTCATGTATACATGTTTTATTGTGTTGTTTCATTGAATTGTTTGTTTAATTTTTTTTATGAACTTAGCACTGCCTTTAGTTAGTCCCTACTAGGAAGAAGGTCTCTAGAAGTGAACTTGTTTAATTTATGCTAGAAGGAGATCTCTAGGTAGTGAACCCGTCCCTTTTATTGATAATATACATTGAATACGAATACTTCAAGGGGACTTTGAACCCAAGCGTGAAGATCAAGTTAAGAACCAAAAGATGGTAAAAAGGTAGTTAATAATGAAGGAGTATGCTAGGCTGGTGATTGGTACTGCCACTTTATGCATACGTTTAGGAGAGGAAGCTAGGAACTATGAATTGAAGAGTATCTGTTACAACATGCTGCCATCTTTCTATGGGGTTCCGAATGAAGACCCTTTGAACTTCATTCGGGATTTTTATACCACTCTACAAACCTTTCCTTTGAATGGTGAAGATAAACCCAGAATGAGATGCTTGCCGTACACATTGAAGGATCGGGCCAAGGCATGGTCGATGACTTTCCATCTGATTCATTGACTACATAGGAGGAAGTGTATAACAAATTCATAAGAAAATTATATTCCCATCATAACACTTCTGAGTTGCAGATGAAGACAGCAACCTTTACCCAAATGGAGGGAGAGCCATTCCATAAGGCGTGGGTGTTGGAATGGTAATTTTTACTATTTATAACATTTAAAATATTGCAAGTGCATAGGACGTGAATTGTAATATGTGAAGGGTCGATCCCACAAGGAGTTGTGGATTAATCTAATCCTAAGTTTATCTAAGGCTAGAAAATTAATGAAATGAAAATAAAACAGGATAGGAAAGTAAATTGTCAAAATATTAATTTGCAAAATTAACTCATCGAAATCAAATATTGAGCACTAACAATGGGAAATCACACAAGAGAATTTACCAAATTATGAGAGAGGGATCTATCCTATCATCAATGCTAACCTAATCACTTTTGTGTTATTGGGATGTCAATTCTAGACTATGGTAGGATAGATTATTCTCTCTCGATTTATAATCACTAAGCCTTAATTAATAAACCCTAATCAAGTAGAGTCATCAAAATTGTTATCTCTCGATTAACTATCAATCCACAATATAATCAATTCTTAAGCTCTCTAATAACCTACTGGGTCTCACGTGGGATCTCTCTCCAGACAATAACTGTTAAGATTGATTGCGTGGTCTATTGGAATGCTTAACTCTCATTAACTTAATCCAATCATTTTACGTTTAATTCACCCTTTCATTTTATTACTAAAGTATTAAGCTACAATAATCAATCACAATACCCAATCAAAATAACACAAAAATTATTATATTAACATTGAATCAAGTTTAAATCCTATGAAAAGTGAAAACATAATCCTTGATTCAAAATACATTATCATACAATCCATCTCAATCTCATACATTAAATAAACGAAAATGAAAGATGAAAAGAAGGATTAAACTTGGATGGAATAGCCTGGGTAGGCAGCGGCATTAGAATACTCGCTTCCTCTCTCCTCTTCTTCCTTTTCTCTCTCTTTTTCTTTTCTCCACTTGAAGCTTTTTCCAAAATAGCTTAATGGAGGCACTCTTTTGATTTCTTTTCTTTTCCTCTTTATAGCATTTTCTAATTAGGGCAAATCTAGGGCTTTTCCAGTGCTCTAAAGGTCTGAAATGTTCCTGAAAAATGAAGTTCAAAAAATCATGGTGAACTGTCTGTCATGTAGGCCACGATAGTGGCCCAAAGTGCCAAGATCGTGGCTCCTTGTTTCTCCTTCTGTCACGAATGTGCCACAATCATGGCTCTTTGCATCAGCTTCTGTCAAAATTGTGGCCAATAAGCCATAATTGTGGGCTTGGGTTCAGCTCCGGGTCTTCTCTGAATCTCCTCCATTCTTTTATATTTTTCTTGAAATACTAGCAAACATGTCATAGAACCTCAGAAACATAATATTGAAGCTCAATAAATACTCAAGACACAAATATCTAACTAACTAACAGTATTCTAACCTAAACATACACTAATCGATTAAACTTAATCACTAAACACTTCTTAAATTACCTACAAAACATGATGCAATCTATGACTATCAGTGGGAATGCTTCAAACTCTTGCTTATACAGTGTCCACACCATCACTTTCCACTTTACACGCAGAACCAATTCTTCTATAATGGATTAATGCAACAGTGTTAGTACATAATGGACAATACAACAGGAGGAGTTGTAGGAGAGAAGACGACTAAAGAAAAGTATGAAATCTTTGAAATGTTAGGGGCTAATTCTCAAGAAAGAGCATGAGGGAAGAGGAGCTGGAGTTCATAAGGTGAGTTCAAATCAAGAACTAGCTATGTTATTAGTTGAGTTAACAAGGCTTATAAAGATTCTAACTACAAGATTACCCCAAAACGTTCGAAATCAAGAGGTATGTGGTATATGTGGAACTTGTGGTTATGGAGCTAATGTTTGTTTGTATTCTTATAAGCCTTTTTTATATGGGGAAGAAGAAGCGAACTCACTCAACGGTTTCCAACCAAGGGAGCGAAATGATCTGTATTCAAACATCTACAACCCTAGTTGGAGAAACCACCCTAATTTTTCATGGAAGACCAATAATCCATAATACAACCCTAACCACAATACCAAAATTTTCATAGGACAAATGATTACTAAGGGTAATCTTTACTTTAAAACTCATTAATCAAGCCTTCTTTGAAGGAAAGCCTAAATGCATTTATTCAGGTCACGACTCAAAATCAAGAAATGAATAATAAGAGACTCGATTCTTTGGAGGCATCCTTGAAGAGGATTAAGATCCATGTAGGGAAATCGCTACTCAAATGCATAACAATCAAAAGGGAAAGTTGCCAAGTCAACCTAAGAATGCACAAGTAGTTACTATTCAGAGAAGTGGAAGGGTGACTAGTAATCACATTGAGATTCTTCCTAATCAGTTTATGCTACTAATCACGAGGAGGGGAGCCTCATAAGAGAAAAAGATGAGCAGAAGGAGGAAAGCAATGGGCATGACTCTTCTAGTCACATTCAAAAAATGCAAAAAACTTAAGCATGACATAGAGGACAATGAAGGACAAAAATTGCATAAAGAAACATATCCTTATAGACCACCAATTCTATATCCAAGTCGTTTTAAGGAATCAAAAGAAGATGAACAATTTTCATACTTATATAACATCCTTTCTAAGGTTAACATTAATCTTACCTTGTTAGATGTGATTAGGAACATTTTGGATTAGGTGAAGTTCTTCAAGGAACTAAGCACCAACAAAAAAAAGTTTGAGCCTAACAAGAAGATGATAGTTTTGGAAGTAGCAAGTACAGTTCTTTAGCATCACTTACCCCCAAAACTGAAAGATCCAGGGAGTTTTATCGTGAAAGCATTAATAGGTAATAGGGATGACGTTAAAGGTATGTTTGACCTTAGAGTAACTATAAATCTTATGCCTCACTCTATTTATGAGAAAATAGATCTAGGATAGTTAAGACCTACCAATATATGCTTACAATTAGCTGATAGCTCAATCTATTTTTTGAAAGGAATAATGAAAGATGTGTTAGTAAAGGTTGGTAGATTGATTGTCCCTGTAGTCTTTGTGGTCTTAGACCATAGGGAGGGCAAAGAGTAAGGAAGGAGCACACCATACTCTTAGGGAGGCTTTTTATGGCCATTACTAATACCTTGACTGATGTGAAGAAAAAGAGATTAAGCATGACTGTTTTAGGAGAAACAGTAGAATTTTCAATTTTTAATGTTAAACACATTCTTCCTACTATTGTTTATGAAGAATGTTCTCTTATTGTTCAATTTAATTCTATAAACCTTGATTTTGCATTGTAAGAGGAGGAAGACAACAAGTTGGACTTAGTGAAAGAAATTGGTAAGTGTTGTCAATTGCTAGATGATGCAACTATGGGAAAGGTTGGAAAATTCTTGGGGAAAGATCCTAATGAAGAGAAGAAAATAATGGAATCAATCTCTTTGAGCAATCCACCTTAAGCATAACAGTTGAGCTGTCCAGCTAAAAGATAATAAAGAAGCATTAAATGGGAGGCAACCTATATAATTTCTGTTTATTTTTTAATTAGTTTTTTGTTATTCCTTTTTAGTAAAACTCGATTTAATCTGTTCGTTTTGTACGGAAATGCCTACTTTTCAATCTCTTCTATTTTTCTTCCTCATAACTGTTCTCCACTTCTTAACATAGGATGCAATGCCTCACACCACATTAACACAACCACCACCCACACTTTCTTATCATATTTTTATCCTTATTATTTTCATTATCTTTATTGCTTGATAGTTTATGTATTTTAGTTTTAATGCTTATCCTTGTTCGTGTTATTTTGTATCTTCTATTCCTCTTTTACTTTTTGTTCCACATTAGGAACAATGTGATATTTAAGTGGGGGAGTATTATTTTAAAAAAATTTGTTATTTATGTTTTTTTTCCCATTTGATAGTTAGAGATGCATAATCATTAAATGAACTTGATCTAGATTAGAAATGCATAATATGAGTGAATGAGATACTTGCATATTTAGGCTGATTAACTTGGATTCCGATTAAAAGGACATTAGCTTATTTTGATAGATGAATGACATTTTACATTTGGTAAGAATTTGAGCCCTTTTGAATTATTTAACACCAAATTCAAGTATTCTTTACTGAGAGTATTCTTTCATTAACACCAAATTTAAGTATTCTTTACTGAGAGTATTCTTTCATGATTAAGGAACTCTAGAACTTGCTTGCAAATAGTAGTCAAGATCAAACAGTCTTACGCAAACATTTAATGATGAAGTCAATTAGGATATAACCCTTTTTCTTAAAAAGCTACTGTAATTTTACCCTTAGTAAGCCCCCTTTGAGCTTAACATAAACCATTTCTTCTTTAAATGTAAAATGTGAGCCTTAACCTTGATTGTTTAACTTTTTCATTATACATACCATAAGGAAGAATTGAGCATTTGAATGGGTATGATTGGGTTTAGCGAATAATTACTTAAATAAGTATGGGGGAATCATAAGATATAGTTGATTTGTTAATTAGAAATCGGTATGGTTGTAATAATTTGTATCTCTCCTCTACAGTTTTCCTCTTCTAAACTTGATCTGGTTCTAAATAAATAAAAATAATAATAATAAGAAAAAAGAGAAAAGAGAAAAAAGGGAAATAGAAAAGAAAAGCAAGGACGAAAAGATAACAAAAAAATGAAAACAAATAGGAGATACATAAAAAGGGGAGTGCAATCTTGTTAACTTAAAAGGAAAGAATTGAGTGTTTTATGCTTCATTGTTTATATTGCTTTTAATGCTCAAATTTTTTTGTTGTTTTAAAGTGTGATTTTCCTTTTTCTACCCTTAGCCCTACCCTATTATAACCAAAATAAAGACCTTCAGATTGATATTTGTGTTTGATATGAGTGGTGGGGATTAGATTAGTAAGCACGCCTATGGTAGATGCCTTACATGAATGAATCATAAGTGAATATATCCTACCTTTGAATGCTTAAGAGGATGGAGAGTGGAGTGAGTATTTATCACACTTGTTAATGGTCTTTAAGTTGAAATACTTGTTAATTTTGGCTAAATATACGAAGAATAGCATGTTCATGAAGTATTATGAGTTTCAAGTTCTTAGGTTGCGCTTATTGAAATGATTGTTGATATCTTTAACTATTATTTGAGAAAATTGTTGTTTTCATTGTTTGTTCTTTTATAGTCTAGTGTTCTTTATTTTTCTTGGGGACAAGCATAGTTTAAATGTGGGGGAAATGTTTCGTGTAATTTCAATTGATTTTGCTTGCATTCATATCTTGATTTTGGTTACAAATGCTTGCATTTTTATCCAAATTTGAATGAATTAATTGCAAATAGTTGTGAATGTTGCCTGAAGGTTGAATGGAATGTTTTGTGAATTTTGCATGAAAATGAAAAGTAACGTAAATTTTTAAGTCAAAAAAGTGGTAATTAAGGTGTCACCACCATGACTAAGCTTGTTATTCTTACTCTCTTTTCGGATTAATTACATTATCTTATATGCATTGGTTGGTTATTGTATGAGAATGATTTTGATGCTTTATTGAATCATTTTTTTATGAAAGCCCAGCGCTAGAATTTGAATGTGATACGTAATAATCATGTTTGAAGTCGTATCTGGCAACTAACGGTATTAAATAGTTAGGGATAACATAACCTAAGTTAAATAGTTTGAGCTTATGTGATTATTTCTTATATTGGTCTGTTTTTCTCCTTCGTAAGGCAGCTATCCAGTTAAACTTAGAGAGCATCTCCTAGATTATCCAATAGCTAGGTTTAATTAACGAGGTCTTCTTAATTAACTATGACCTAAGGAAAAACTGAGATTAACAGAGCTTGTTGTTAATCTACGACCAATAATTCAAAAAGAGATGTGAAGACAACAATTCAATGAAATATATTTAATTGGGTGTAGGTCGAGATTGAACCAAAGAATCGAGTCCCTAACACATTCATCAATTTTCATCATTTTTGCATGTTGTCTTTAATTTTTCTTTACTAGTTTAGTTTCATTTTATTTTCTTGTCCAATAAACAAACCCCCTTAACCTAAACACCAATTATTTTCATTTTAAAAGCTTTACACACTCTCTAGGGGATCAACATAGAATCACCACTGCTATAGTAGTAGTTCTAGTTTATTTTGTGTAGTATTATGATGCACTACCACGTTCCTTCTTTTAGCTGGGGCATTGAGAGAAATCACAATAAGACTATGATCAGATGTATTAGGTTCCTTAAAGTTGGCAGTGCTAAGTAGGAAGTGTGCCATCTACTTTCTATTATCATGTAGCTTTCTAGTTTCTTCAACAAGAACCAACTTCAACTCCACATATTATTCCAAATGTAGCCATTCCTATAGTGCTTTAACATCTGTTAACCCAGTTTGCTTAGTTATTTCCCTAATGTTTTATGTAGTCCAGTTCCTTCCTCCCCATGTTTCACTTGTTTTAAAGGTGCAATTCTAATCCTCATTGACTATCCAATTGTGATTGTTTTTTCACTTATCTTGAAAGTGCAATTCTAATCCTCATTGACCACCCAAGGGTGATTGTTTATCTTACTTAATCTCACTAGTTCCTCCCATAGTGACAGCCTTTGGAAAGTGTAGTTGGCTATATACACAATAGAGATTGTAATAATCACACCTGAAGTTTTTATCTTTATGTAGTAGTTCACTTGGTTTGTAGCATCCAATTAAATTGTACCTAATTATAATTCTCCCTCCCATATGATTATTATGGTTAGAGATCACCTTCCAGATTTCTTTAAAAATCATAGGTTGTTTTCCAATTGTTACCTTCTTATTTTGGTTTCAAGTAAACCAATAAAATCAGCTGGCTTGCTTCGGATCAAGTATTTATTTACTAATCCCCACTATAAGAGATTCCACGTGGCCAGTCTAACAATAACCACCACAACAACTTATATCAAACATGACAGCAACCTGATCCTTTTGTCTTTCATCTTCCCAGTCAAACTAACCATCAATAACCACTGCACCAACCTTGTCCCTAATCTGATGGCAACCTAGTACCCAACTCCTGACAGCTTCCCTCTCCCCACCTAAATCAACCATATTCATAAACACATAAATAGAAACACAAACTTCCACCACTATCAACACAAACACAAATCCCCTAAACAAAACACCACCAGAACCCCTAAACCCCATTAATTTCCCTCCTTTAAAAGGAAGATTAAAGACCCAAAAGGAGCCTGAAAGGAGAAAGAGTACATGAAGCTCCATCGTAAAAGATTCTAGTAACATGTAAATTGAGATTTGTAGTGACAATAATAGACAAACCCAACCACCCCTTGTAGTTTTTGAAACTTAGAGCTTATCTTTGGTAGGTATCTTCCTTAAGAAACATTTTTCTTTCCCTATAGTTAAAAAGTAGCCTAAAAATGCATGGAAAAATCTAGGTTTGGTGAATATTATGGTAAGAAAGACAAATTATTGGTGTTTAAATTCAATACTGATGAGAATGCTCAGAGAGTATTAGAAGCAGGATCATGGCTTGTCATTGGACATTTAATTTTGCTTATGATATGGAAACCAGGGGTAATTACGAACAAAAGCAAAATGGATGCAATTCCTTTATAGGTTAATTTTCATAGATTTACCTTAAATAATTTATTTTCAAAGGGGATTAGTTGCATAGCTAGCAAGGATGGAAAACCATTAGGGATTGAAGAAAACACAACAAAGATGAGAAGGGTAGGACTTGCTAGGTTGTGTATTGATGTCGATATTTCTAAAAAACTTCCAAATTCTCTAATGATTATGAGGTTGAATGATAAGGGTAAGGAGGACCAAATAGTGATAACATATATATAGAGACCTAAGATTAAAAAGGAGAAAAAAAGGTCTAGAGAAAGAAAGAAAATTAGGAAGAAAACAAAGTGAGTGTAGAGGGGACAGAACAAGTAGAAATAAATAATGAAGAGAGAAAGGAACCAAATGTAGAAACTAGAATGATATAACATGAAGAGGAAATCAATGGGGAGAGAAATGCATTAAATGAAGAAACTTCTTTTCAACTACAAGATTAAGAAAACAATGAAACTCTTAAGATAGGAAAGCATACATTAATTGATCAAAAGAATGAGTAGGATGAAGAAGTGAGATCTCCTTCAGTAGAAACTAGTGAAACC
Source organism: Erythroxylum echinodendron (assembly GCA_027575705.1). Taxonomy (NCBI): domain Eukaryota; kingdom Viridiplantae; phylum Streptophyta; class Magnoliopsida; order Malpighiales; family Erythroxylaceae; genus Erythroxylum; species Erythroxylum echinodendron. The sequence continues at coordinate 391 of JANZXR010062634.1, read as the reverse complement.
TCTAGAACTAAGCAAAAGAATGGCAACTCTCCTAGAGCTAGTAGGAAATCTAAAAGGAAGATGTCTATTAAGAAAAAGACATAATATAGTAGTATAGAATGAAGTTAGTATATGGGTTCTTCTTTATTGAGAAAGATTGTTCAAAGGTTATTCTTCACTTTGAGAGAAGAATTATAATGGAATTCCAAAAAGAGTCTTAAAAGTGGATGTAAGAAAGGGTTGTTTGCTTAACCATTATAAATTGGTTTTAATTTTCTCCTCCCTATCCTCTTTTAGTAATTGTTCAATTATCTAATTAATTTACATTGACTAATTTTCTTATACTTATTTATATTAATTGTTATTCATTGACTACATTGCTAGAAACATTATTAAATTTTGTGTATATATA
>JANZXR010062585.1:0-12127 GCA_027575705.1 Erythroxylum echinodendron | reverse complement strand
AGATATTCTGCATGCATGAAAGTAACAGGTATTGGTATCAGAGCAAGTAAGCAAGCAAGAGTTAGGCTCCGAAAGCGAGGTCTGACAGAGTTGGTATCAGAGCAAACATGAATAATCATGTATGAGTAGTTAGGCTCTGGAAATGGGGTCTAACAGATGTGTTATCAGAGCATGAAAGCAAGTTTGAGTCAGACACCAAAAATGGGGTCTGACATGACTAGCCTTGATCTTCATATGAGTCTTTTGACTAATGTCTCGGAGTTCCATGTTATGGGACTTTAAGATTTCAATATGCCACAAATGAAGGTGATTCAAAAAATCAGGGAGGTAGACAGTTACAACTGAGTAACCCTTACCCAAATTGTTGCTCCTCTTATATAGAATCGCAAAAATTACATTCACAGCATATGTTGAGTTATACGATGAGATGCTGTGATCCATACACTACAACAGAAAAAGTTCTTTCGTTAAGCACTTGTTGGTTTCTGATTTGTCAAAAATCATTTGAGACATGAATTTATGTAACAATAAGTGCTTGTGAGTTAGAGATATAAAGTTAAAATGAAATTGAGTGAAAAATAAAGTTGGAAATGAATATATAAGTAAAGGAGGGGTAAAATGGTAAAGATTTTAACTGAAAAATCACGTGGACAGATTTACCCTGCAACAAGCCATCATCATGGCCTGCAATAATTTCACCGTTTTAGATTTTTTTCACCTTTCGTCTTTAAACACATTCCCCAAGATCCTTTCCTAACTTCCTTTTAGCACTATCACCTCATTATACTTTCCTTCCTAATCATCTTTACCAAAATTAATGCCCTACTATTCCAAGGTATTTATTTGGAGCCAAAACATCCAAACGACAAAGTCCAAACTATTTAAAATCAAGGAAATTACTGGTAATTCAAAACTATGGGTCGTCTCTCATGCAGTGTTACTTTTAACATCATTAGCTTGAGGTTCTTCTTTATTTAAGAACATTTAAGAGAATTCTTTGGTGGTGAGTTGATTATCAATCTCACAAAATGCACATGCACCACCTGGTTGCTTATGCTACCATTTTCTTTTTCTTGATTCTTTCTTCTCCTTCTCTCGTGATGTTTATTCTTTTGCAACGAAAATTTTTTATCATCATTCTTCTTTTTTTCTCTACCAAGATCTGTTCCCTTCTTGATGGTCATAGGTTGGAGAGGACTTTTGTCATTCTTGGTTACGGAGAAAGATACCTGTTCCTATCTTACCCTTAGAGTCAGCTCAGCCCCATCTAAATCAATAATTAATTAGCTTGTCACCAAAAATGGCCGCTTAAGGATAATTGGGGTTTTTGCATCTTCTTCTATATCTAGTAGGAAAAAGTCTATGGGAAGGTGAACTTTTCCACTCCAACATACACATCATGTATAATGCCCTTCAGATGATGAACTGACTTATTTGTCATTTTTACCAGTATCTTAGTAGGGACTATCTCACTAAATCCTAGCTTCTAATACAAGGAATATGACATCATGTTTATGTTGGCTCCTAAATCGGTGAAGGCTCTGTCTATTTTCACACCCTTAATATTGCAGGGGCTATAAAAATCCCTTGGATCCTACTTCTTTGGTAGTGTTGTGAATTTATTTTCTTCCTCTAATTATTTTTCCATCAGTGCAAGTCGTGCTTCCAGCTGCTCTATCATGTCTACCACTTCTTTCAACTCAGCTTCCTTTGATTTCCTCATGACTTTAATCGAGAATGGAATCAAGGGTTGACATTTCTTTATCTCAGGCAAATTATACCTTGCCAATAGAAAGCCTTCCTTATTCTTTTGCACCCCTGCCTTCCCCTTATCCCCTAATGGATTTGACTTTCATTGTTATAAAATAGGGTAGGGTTTTTATGTTGATGCTTCCGGGTTGTTTTTAATTTTGTTTCATTTCAAAAAACATTCTTATTAACCTTATTTTTGCGTTTTCCTTTATTTTCTTTAGCTTGGTGTGATTCCTCTTCAGTTGCTTATGTAACGATCATGATTCCTTCTTTCAGATTGAACTCGGTGCTACTTGGAAGGGTTCCTGCATTTTAGGTCGCTATTACTTCTACCAATGACCTACTTTGACCTCTAGGATATGTATTGAGGAGGCATGATTCTTCATAACATACTAAAACTTGCCTTCCAGCCTTTATGTGCATCTTCCACACCGCCAATTTTATTTAAAATTTTATCCAATTTGGATTCTATTGAGCTCGGTTTATCTTGCTAGGAACCTGGTGGTTCTTAAGGTTTGAACTGTCCTCCAGTGTTGTTTGGCAAAGAGAAGTTTGGGTGATTTTTTCACCCAAGGTTGTATATGTTGGAGTAAGGACTGTTTCCTCCTCTTTGACTATATTGGGTTCCCATGTAATTTACTTGATCTAATCCATTATCCTTCATCAAGAAGCAATCAACTATATCATGATCCATCTGCCCACAAAGCTCACACTTTAGCTTAATAACTTTTACTGTATTTGAGGATGAAGCCTTTATGTTGTTTAGTTGTCGAATTAATTTATCAATTTTATCCTGCATTTATGTCATTTGATTGATAGCTAGAACTCCTTTTTGCTAACAAAGATTTTCAATCTACTCCACTCCTTTATCTATAAATAGATATTACTCACCATTTCTTCTAATAGCTCTTCTGCTTAATCTACCATCTTCTGCATAAGTGATCCTTCTGAAGCCGTATCAAATGTGCCTCTCATATGTGAGGTTACGCGGTTATAGAATGCTTGTAAAAGAAATTCTTTAGATAGGTTAAGGTGTGGACATTCTTTTTTAAAGTCTTTGCATAGCTCCTACGATTCATAAATCGATTCCCCATCACTTTATTGAAAGTTTGTGATATCAGCTAGACGTAAGCCACGGTCGTGGCCCTATAACTCTTAAACTCCTCTACTCTTTGATATTGACCTTGAAACACTAGCAAACACATCAAGGTACCTCAAAAATATAATATTTAAGCTTAAAGACTTAAACTAACTCATAAAACACTTCAAACATAAATAAATCAAAAACTAACATAATTTTAACCTAAACACATACTAAGTGATCGAATTAACGGCTAAACACATATCAAACTATGCTCTAAAATAGGATGTAATTTACATTTATCAATACACAAAGTTTCCTTTGTCACTTGGGTTGCATTAAGGATCATATTGAAAACTAAAGGCAAAATCTAGGGCTCAAGAGAACAACTATACACATTATGCAATTAAGCTCCTAAACCATCTCCTCACCTATTTTTTCAACGTAGTTTTACTAACACAATTTGGGTTAGGATGTAGCACAATATGAGCCTGAAATGCCAAAAAATTGACTAGTGAAGTATATTAAGATAGGCAGATGATCAATGTAAGAAAATGGAGAGAGATAAAGTCTTTTTATGTCTATCACTCAACTACACTATATCCTCAATTTGATGAGAAAATAATTGCATAATTTTAAAAAGCTACAAAACTAAAAACCATGTATTAGCGCATACAATTTGTTGATGGATTAGAGAAATATTAGTGGCCCATAATGATAATGATGGAATAGGCTTTTCAATGAAATGAAGATGGAATCTTGGGTGAAAGATGTTATATTTTATTCTTAACTTCATTTGAGCACTTGATGTAATATTGAACTTTAATCTAGTGCTAGTTATTAGTAACAATGTTTTATTGTATTAATGCCCTAAGATAAGTTTTTTAATTCTTTTAATTTTTAAAAAATCAAATCAAATACTCGCCTATGAGAGATTCATTGATTTCATAATATTTAATTTCACTTTATTCTGTTTTATTTTTCCCTTAATTACGGTGTAATGATTATGATAATAACAACAAAGTTGAAATATGATTGTTTATAGCTCCACTATGGTTGACGAGTCTACTATGAAATTCAATGATGGAATTTCTCAGCACTAAAGAAAGCATTGTTAAATGATGTCTTATAAAACAAATCAACAATGGGAAAACTAATAATTGAAAGTAATCAACTTTATAATTGACTAATTAAACTCAAAAATCAAAACTATAACTGTTATAAGTATTAATTTTGTAATAGATGCCAACTATATAATTGCTATATGTATCTGATAAAGCAAATACACGCAAGAGGGGGGTGAATTGTGTATAACAAAAAAAATTTTGCAAGTTCTCTCAATTCGTATAATAAACAGATCTTAATTAACGAATAAAACAGTAAGATCTTTTCAGACAATAAGCCTTTTAAACTATAGGATCTTATTAGACAATAGAAGCCTTTGTGGGATAGGACCCTACTTAAACAAAGGGAGCCTATATAATGATAAATCCTATTAAAAATAATTTAAAAATCGAATGTGCCTGTAAAAACTAAAAGGAACCTCTTGTAAGTTGAAATCAGAACGAGCCTTTTATAAAAGTGAAGGAGTCTCTTGCTAAAAAGAACACACACACAATATAATGCAGAAATTTAAAAATTAAGGAGAGAGAAAAGAAGGATGCAGTCAATTTATATTAGTTCGACTTATAACCTAAGCCTACTTCTAGTCTCCAAGTATCTAACTTGAGTACTTCACTATAAGAATTTGAGTATTAAATTTGACAAGCCTTTTCAAGCTTAGAAGTACATATTTTTCAAGGTTCTCTAACCTTCTACACTCAAAGTGTATAACAAGCTTTAAAACTCACAAAAAAGTAAAATGTAAAATAAAACATAAGTTTTCAAATAACTATTTCGCTCTTAATAGAGTGATTTCACTTTTTAAGACACAATAAGAATTATATGACTCTCAAGAATATAAATGCTGCTCAAATGTTTTGAAAGTTTGTTTATGCTCGTTGCTTCAGAATTGTTGTTGCTTTTCTTTAAATAGTCAATTTCTTCAACTAGCCTTTGCTTCATCTTAATTCTAAGTTGACTTTGAATTTTCAATATCATCTCTTTTAGAATAAAAATTTTCAGCGTAAATTGTTTGCAAAGGTAAGATTCTCCTAGATGTTAATAAGTAAAGTTTACTAAGAGGGTTCCTACTAGAAAGGAAGTAATTTTCCTATAATTTTATTTCCTTTTAAAAATAAATGTCATTATCTATACAAGGAAATAAATCTGTTTTGAATTTTGAAATATTATATCATTATCATCAAAATCATTAAATATAAAATTTGAGATAATAATCTCCCCCTTTTTGAAGATGACAAGTAATAATAGATATATTTATAAAAATTCAAAGAGATAATAGATGGTTTCAAAAGATACCTATGACTTTTATCTGTTCAGACATAATCAGAAGGAGCCTATCTCATAAGGAAGGAACCTATTGTGTATATGTCACATATTTCATAAATTAAAGAGCAGAATCAATCATATATATAATCAAGGCAGCCTTAAGAAATATGAATGAGAAATATTTCATCATATATGAAAAAATATCAACATAAACTCTCCCCCTTCATTATTATAAAAAATAATAGAGTATAGGGAGGAATTGAAATAGAATGAAATATGATGGAAAAGAAAAAAAATTGATACAATCATTGAAGAATTTTCCTAAGGAGAATTTGAAAATCTAGGAATTGGTTTTAGAGGCTGTAGATTTATTCGTGCATTTGTTCCTAATTTGAGCGAATGTCCCTCAGTTGTTGCAAGATCAGGTCATTCATGCTTTTGAGTGGAGCGGAGGCTCACTTTTGTGGGGTTGGACTTAAGATACCTGAAACTCTTTCTGACTTCTTTTCAACCCACATGTTGTCATTTATCTTCTAAATAAAAAGGAATGGAAGAATGAAACTTTGCTTGGTTTATACCAATTCAGGTTATCAAATGACACTCCGAAATATGAAAAAATCTTAGTCAACAGCATTCTATAAGGTATAACACTAGTTGTGTTCTTTTGACTTCCCTTGTTTACCATGAACTTCAGGATCATTTCCAGAAGATTCATGTTAGCCAAAATGGATGTAAGGCATCTTGAAAGAAGGTCCAAGTGTCTGTACTAGGGTTGCCCTTCATGGGAATTTTTAGTTTTCATACAATTGAAGTTCACTACTTCTCGCATGTCAATGTCAACAATGTCCCACTTATGATAAGGAAGGTTTGTTTTACCTTTAGGAATTACACCCCAAAAATTTCTTAAGATTTGCTTTGTAACTAGAATCTTATAATCGCGTACCTAAGAGATGACTGCTAGCTTCCCATCAATTTCTTCCTTTCTCATATATGTGTAAAAAAATTTAACCAGTTCATCACACATAGTTTTGTCCAAGCTTAAAAAATTCTCCCAACTAATAGCAAGAAAATAGAGAGCGATGGGAATACCTATATCATCAAATAGATGGGGAGGCAACATGTGTCCAGCTACCACTTTTCTCTTCATATAATGCATCTTGTATCTTGCTTCAGCGTCCATTAACTGGAATAACTTCACTGGTGCTAAAACCTCTCCCTTATGAAGAATGGATAGTTTTTTTTTTATTTTTCTCCTTTGGCTTTAGGGATTTGTTCAAATAAAGCCTCTTCGAGGAATAGCTCATTCCTTGTAATGACATCCTCAATATTTTCTTTAGCTAAAGGCTCATTCCTTGTAGAAGAGTTTAGTGAAGTTTGAGAGAGAAAATAAGAGGTAATAAGAAAGCATAGAGTTAGGTTGTAGAGAGAATAAATGGCGTAGATGAGACGAAAGATATGAGAAGACGAGAGAAGTTTGCTTAGGGTATACTAAGTGATTTCTAAGCATTGATCTTATAAGAGGATAAGTGGACGTATAGGCCAAAAGAGGAAGCATCGTTTGTTACGTATCTTCTGACAGATATGTACGTAGAGTTCTCAGACTATGCACGCATTTTTTAAAAAGGATGAAAGAATATCATTAATGACTCCCTATTTTTAAGACACATGTCACTTAGAATGTCAACCCGAGAGAAGCCTTCTAATCTAGAAGAAAACTACTAACCTAAGAGGAGGCTTTTAAAATAAGAGGGGCATTATAAATTCTAAGGAGCTTACTAAACTAAGAGAGAGTTTATAAGGAATCAGAATAGAAGGAGCCTGCTAAACAAAATGCAAAGACAAGTAGTAGAGAATATTTATACAAAAATATTATTAGAGAGTTAGCATATACAAGGTTTTTTCTTAACATGAAAAATCTATCTTCAGAGAGTGGCTTGATGAAAATGTAAACTACTTAATTCTTAGTATTAACATGCAAAAGATCAATGGTTGCTTCTAAAACATGATCTCTAAGGAAATGATGTTTGACTTCTATACGCTTAATCCTAGATGATTTTTAGAAAGATTTATAATGCTAATATTATCACATAATATAGGAATATGAGAAAAGTTTAGAGAAAAATCTTGTAGTTGATGCTTCATCTATAAGATTTGAGCACAATATATGGTAGTTGCTATGTATTTTGCTTCATCCTTTGAAAGTGTTGTGCAATTTTGCTTCTTGTTAAGAAATTGACAACGACCATTTGTGCTTTTTCGGTTGACTTTATCACCTACATAATACGCATTAAAATAGCCCATTATGTGAAATGAAACAAAATTTAAATACCATAGTCTAAAATCTATAGTTCCATGGAGATATCAAAAGATTCTTTTGATTGTTTAAACGTGACTTTCTTTTGGATTTAATTGAAAGTGTGTGCAAAGGCATAAGTATAATGTTTGGTCTTGAGCTTGTAATATATAGTAGTGATCCAATCATTCCTCTATACTTTGTCTCATCTGTAGCTTTGCCTTCTTATTCTTTTTCATGTTTAGTTATAGTTTACGTGGGAGTACCCATCGGTTTGGCATTCTCAAATTGATATTTATTGATAAGTTCCTTTTCGTATTTGTCCTGGATAATGAAGATTCATTTTGTTTGTTTGTTTGATTTATAATCTAAAAAAGAATGATAATTCTCCCATCATACTCATTTTAAGCTCCTCCTACATTATTGCTAAGAATTCTCCACAAAGGGATGGATTAGTAGCACCAAATATTATATCATCAACAAATGTTTGCACTATGAGTAAATCATTCTTCTTTCTCTTAATAAATAAGGTTTTATCAACCTTTCCTCTTTTAAAGTTATTCTCAAGTATAAAGTTACTTAACCTCTCATACCAAGCTCAAGGAGCTTGCATTAAACCCATACAGAGCTTTGGTTAACTTTGTCACGTAATCTGGATGGTTTTCATCGTCAAAACTTGGGGGTTGCTTAACAAATACTTTTTTATTAATGTAACAGTTTAAGAATGCACTTTTAACAACCATTAGGAGAAACTTGAATTTTCTATAGCATGAAAAGGCAAGTAAAATTTTAGTTCACTCTAATCTAGGGATAGGAGCAAAAGTTTCATCAAAATTCAAAATTAATACCTTCCTGTTGGTTGTAACCTTGAGCTATAAGTCTACCTTTGTTTCTTATCACCTTACTATTTTCGTCAAGTTTGTATCAAAATAACAATTAAGTCCCAATGATTGACTTGCCTTGAGAACAAGGTACTAGATTCTAGAATTTGTTTTTATCAAATTGATTCGGTTCTTCTTTTATAGTTGAAACCTATTTTTCACCAGTAAGGGCCTCTTCAACAGCCTTTGGTTCTATTTGTGAGATGAGAGCAACAAAGTTATTGTTCAACGATGATCTTCTTCTTAGATTTTCAAAGGGATCTCCTATAATATATTGATGTGTATCAAGAACTCTCCATTCTCTCGGTGTTTTTCATTGTATAGGCTCCTATTGAGATGAAAGAGCCTGCTTTGTTCTAGCTTTATAGGGGCCTTCTTGATTTTGTAATTTTAAAGGTATTATAAGTTTAGTTTGGTTCTCTGATGTATTTTTAGGTGCCAATAGATTCTATTCATCATTTCAGTCAATTGTTACTGTCGAAGGTAGTGTTTCATCAAATATCACATATATTGATTCTTCAATCTTTGTTTTTAATTATATAATTCGAATCCTTTCCTAGTGGTACTGTAGTCCAAAAAGATAGCTTCGTTTCATCTTGCATTGGACTTTCTAAGGTTGTCTTTTCGACTGTTTAAAACAAAACACTTGCAGCCAAATATTCGAAAGTAAGCAACATTTGGTTTTCTTCCTTTTCACAGCTCATAGGGGATCTTTTTCAAAATAGGTCTTATAAAATGTTTGTTGAGTATATAACAAGCAATTGATATGGTTTTTGTCTAGCAACCATGAGTTCGGCTACTTTTGCATAGCATTGTTTTGGCCAAATCTACGAAAGTCCTGTTTCCTCTCTTAACAATTTCATTTTGCTTAGGAGTCCTTGGGCATGAGAAGCTGTGAGTTATAACATTTTCATTACAGAAGTCTTCAAATATTTTGTTATCAATCTCTCCTTTGTGATATCTTCGAATTGATGTAATGCAATACCCTTTTTCAGTCTAAATTTTCCTACAAAACTTCTTAAAGACTTCAAAAATATCATCTTTATTTAATAAAAAATAAACCTATGAAAATTTGAGAAAATCATCTACTATAACAAAACTGTAATGTTTGCTACCAAAATTTTGAGTCTTAGTAGGACCAAATAAATCCATATGCATGAGTTCAAGTGGCTAGTGGTTAGTCACAATATTTTTAGGAGGGAAGCCGGTTTTGATTAGTTTTCCTTTTGAACAAGCTTCACAAACTTAATTGCTCTCAAATTTCAGATTTGGCGATCTTTTTACAACTTATTTTTTGACAATTTTCATAAAATTCTTATGCTAATATCTCCAAATCGTTTTTGCTAGATAATTGAATCCTTTTCTATTGAGACAAACACTTGTCACTTTGAGAAGATGTATCTTCCAATTGAGCGCAGTATATGCTTTGATTTCTGGTACCAACGACTACAATATTATTATTAAGATTGTCAATTATTTAACAATGTGATGCATAAAAAGTAACTTTGTGACCTTTATCACATAATTGACTTACATTAAGGAAGTTATGTTTCAATTAATCAACAAAAGGAACATTATCAATAGAAGTAAAGCTAGAATCACCCATTTTACCAATTTCGATGACCTTTGCCTTGTTTTTATCGGCAAAGACAACATTAACTCTATCTTTTCTTTCAATATAGTTAAAATGCGATATTTCACCTGTTTTGTGTCTTCAAAAATCACTATAAACTATCCATTGATTTTCCTTTTACTCAATTTTAAAGCATATCTCCAGAGTGTATTATCCTCATTTTAGGTACCCAAATCTTTCTGGGACCTTTCACATTATTAGTTTGACCTTCAGCCTCCAAACATATGTTTGAGATGGTTTTTTCATTTTTTGAAATTAGCAAGAGTAACTAATATGACCATGTTTACCATAATAATCGTATAAAATTGATGAATGATAGTTGTTAAGATTTTCCACTTACCAGGTTCCTGTTGTTTTGGCTATAACTACTATTGGATTTAACAAAGAAGTTTATCCTATTCTAGTCTTACCAATAACACATTTACCACTCCCAGATAATGCATCAAGATTGTTTTTAAAAGAAGCAATTCGCTCCACATAATTTTCTCTTTCAAGCTTTAAAGCATTAACTTTCTTTTATAACTGTTTTATCTTACCATAGTCTTTTTAAGTAATGAGTTTCCTAACTAAATTATTTTTTTCCTAACTGAATTATTTTTTGTTCCAAGCATTCTTTTTTTGAAGATGCTTATTTATTATCATTTTCGAGAAAAGTGACTTTAGATAACAAATCTTTGTTTTCCGATTATAATAATTTAATCTTATTCATTAAAGATTCATCATTATTTTTTTGGCTTCTTAACCCTTTTGAAATATTGTACTGTAAATTTTTGTACTGATCATATAAGTCATGATATGCATATCTCAATTCATTAATTTCAATATTAGATTCAAAATAATATACCTCATCATCTCCTGATTCGGCCATAAAAAAAATGTTGTGAACTTCCTAAAGATCTTCTTCTTCAAAGTTATAAAAATCTTCATCTATCCAAGCTTATTCTATATTTCTTTACCTCATTTGTTCCTTCAAAAGTAACTTGAAGCTTGTTCCACGTTTCTTTTTCCATAGAACTGTAGGATATCTTTTCATACTCTTTTGGAGATAGTGCACAGATCAAATGATGTCTTTCTTTGACATTCAGCTATGCATTTCTTTTGTCAGCATTAATCAACACTTCTGTATTGTTAGTAGAATGAGGTGTAGCTCTAGCTTTGATAGCTTGAAAGATTTGGATATCCAATGATTGAAGATAAATGGTCATTCTCTCTTTCTAATAGGAGTAGTTGTTTCCATTGAAGTAAGGAGGCTTTGAGACGGATTTTCCTTCAAGTCTTCTTAAATTGTTTGCCATGATCTATCACGTGCTATAAATCAAAATAAATATGAAACCTCACTCTAATACCAAATGATAAAGCAAACACACGCAAGAGGGGGTGAATTGTGTGTGACTAAAAAAAATTGCAAGTTCTTTCAATTTATGTAATAAACAGATCCTAGTTAACGAATAAAAATAGTAGGAGCTTGTCATGCAATAAAGCCTTTTAAACGACAAGAGTTTGTTAGGCAATAGAAGCCTTTTATGAGATAGGATCCTGCTTAAGTGAAAGAAGTCTATTGAATGATAAATCCTGTTAAAAACAATTTAAAAATAGGAGTTTGTTAAAACTGGAAAATGAAAAGAGCCTTTTGTAAAATTAAAGGAGCCTTTTTCTATAAAGAACATACACACAATATAATGCGAAAATTTAAAAGTTAAAACAGAGAGAGAAGAAGGATGTATTCAATTCATATTGGTTCAGTTTACAACCCAAGCCTACGTCTAGTCCCTAAGTATCCAACTTGAGTATGTCACGATAAGAATCCAAGTAGTAAATTTGATGAGCCTCTTTAAGCTTAAAAGTACATATTTTTTAAGGTTATCTAACCTTCCACACTTAAAGTGTATAACAAGATTCTAAAAGCTCACAGAAAAATAAAATGTAAAATAAAAATAAGTTCTTAAATAACAATGTAACATCCCGTTTCCATAGAACGGGTCGGACCTGAGAAACAGGCCTAAGTGAGGTCAATCAGAGAAATTAGGAAAACACATCTCATGCTCATGCATCTGTGAACAGTGATATGTGCACATGAAAAATGTCTGTACATGCATTCA
>JANZXR010062554.1:0-12130 GCA_027575705.1 Erythroxylum echinodendron | reverse complement strand
TATCATCCAATGACCTCAACTTCTTTGAATCAAATAAGAATCCAAAAATATTATCAAATGTCATTAATTGTTCAAATATATTCTTCAACAAAGCAATTTCCATATCGACAACAATTAGAAAGTAATTAACTCTGAAAGAATCCTCAGTTGATTGTATTTCTTCATCATGGTTAATTTCATCAAATTGTCTTTTCCTAATAATAAAACGTCTAGTTGGAAATGTAGGCTCTATATTCATCTCAAGTGTAAGACTTTTAACAATATTCATACTAGAGCTAAACCCTTCATCTCTATATTTCTAAAAAATACCATCACATCTTCTAATTGCTTTATGGTAGTATTAATGCACATAGATTGAGATTGCAACTTTTTACTCACCATATTAATAACGAATAAAATATCATACCTAATAATCATACTAAGTAAAAATTCAAAACTCACAAATACACTAACCAAGCTTTCTGCTTCACATCATCACAAGATCTAGATAATTCTATCAAATCCAATCTTATTTGAGGAGCTTAAAATCTATTAGCTTTAACATTTTTTATTCGACTCTTCCAATGAGTGTTAGACAATGATTTCATAATTAAGCCTAAAACATTATCAAGCAAAACCTTCCACGTTTTAGGAGAACTTGAAAATAATGCATATATACGTTGCACAACTCTGAAAAATGAAACAACTTTAAAACAAGAATGTGCTATATCACTAAGAGTAAGATTAAGATTATGATAAGCACATGGCATACATAATGCTCTTGGACTTATTTCAAGTAATCGCTTTTGAACCCCTTGGTACTTTCCCTTCATATTAGAACCGTTGTCATAACCTTTACCCCTTACATTATAAACATTAAAATTAAGAGAATCAAATGCATTCAATAATTCATTGAAAAGTCCCAATCTAAATGTGTCATCTATCTTCAAGAACTCTAAAAAGTACTCCTCTATTTTTATTTTTTTATTTGACATATTCACAAATCGTACTAACAAACTCATTTTTTCTTGATGACTCAAATATGGGGTGCAATCAAGAATAATAGAAAAGTATTTCCCCTCTTTAATGATCTCTATGATAGAACTTCTAACGCTATATGCCAACAGAGAAATCAACTCATTTTGAATTTTGTGACCAAGATAATGATGGTGAATTTCATGATTTTGAATATGTCTAACATGATCTTGCATTATTACATCAAATTCAGCAATCATATCAATCAATCCTAAAAAATTACCATTACCATTTTGGTAAAGTTTCTCATTGGATCCTCAAAAAGCTAAATTATATTTAGCAAGATAATTCACAACAGAAACTATTCTTATCAAAATTTGTCTCTAATATTCTTTTTCCTTTGCAATTTCTTGTTGCAAATCTTTATCAACTGTTTGATTCTTGCTCAATCTTACTCTTAATTCATTCCAAGTTGTCATATTAGTCATATGCTCAATGCAATTCTCATGTTCTTTGAGTCTCTCACTAAGATGCTTCCAATCTCTATATCCATCATTTGCTAATCCACTTTGTTTGTTACTAGATTTGAACAACTTACAACAAAAACATTATATTTTATCTACATGTTTAGAATAAACCAACCATTTTCTATCGTTAATCTCTCCATTACTCAAATTTCTATAATAATAAGAATATAGAAAATGATGAGAGGTATTGTCTAAAGGAAATATAAGATTCAATTCTCTTACAGGCCCTTTTTCAAATAAAATATCTCTTGCTTTATTATCAAGATTATCCCAATTTCTAGGATCATAAATATCCAATATAGGGCTTACTTGCTCATTTGCCTTTAAATTTTCTAAAGTAGATGCATTTGGCATATGATCATGCTTACTCAAATTTCTAATACCATCATGAATATGAATCTCATTACTTAAGTTTTCTTTATGTTGTTCAAAACTACCTTCACCTAATTCCTCGGGACTCTCACTGGAGGAGCCTACTCTTTTAATAAATTTATTAATTGCTCCTTTTAGGGATTCTATCAACTATGCTACTTGTTTTTTTTTCCCCTTTTTTCACTTCCAGACAAATGCTTTTTAGACAACATAATATAAACCAATTATAACACAGTTGGATTAGAAAAAGAACAAAAGCAAGCACCTGTATGGAACTGGAAGAAGTATGCAGGTACAACCAAACTCCAATAGCTTCACAATATATCACAAAGATATATCAATAGTATTATATCTGTGAAAGAGGAAAAATAAATAGAAAAATTTAATATCTAAAATTAAAAATGAAAAAACAAAAAGCAAATTTTAATAATAGAGAAACACTAATTTCTAAAAATACAATAAATTAACATACTTAGAAAAAATATAGCAAATAATATTCTAAGTTTCCCAAGTCAAATATTATCCTATTATATAAGTTGTGGAAATGTTTGAATATTATTATTATTATTATTATTATTATTATTATTATTATTATTATTATTATTATTATTATTGCTACGACATGTTTAATAGAATCATACATATTTTTATAATAAAGGAAACCATTTATGTAGTCTTTAACTTGAGTAACTTAAATTATTTAATTTAGTCATATTATACTAAACTTATGTGAACTCTACAATAACACAAATCCAATAATTATTATATTACTTGTGGCAAAGTATAATAAAAATTATAATTACAAAAATTAAATTATTTGTTAATATTTAATTATTTTTATAAATAATAAGTAATCTAAAAATTAAAAAGGAGAAACACAAATAAATACAATTTCATTTAATATTAATGTTATGATTTAAAATGCTAATATAATGTCCATGTTAATGACAAATTACAAATTAATTATAACATATTCAAATATTTAATGAGATAAAAATACATTAAAAATCAGAAACTTTACCTTCAAATTATACTCAGAACTCAGAAGACAAAATCGTGAAAATTTTTTGCTGCCAATTTTTGAGTTGGAATACCTTAGATACATATGTTGATGAAAATAAAGAAATTATAAGGTAAAAATATACCTAAATACTTCAAAACTATTTATAATTAACAACTTAGCGTTAACTTTGTTAACTTATTCTCCACATTCAATGCTAAGCAGTTTTACATTCAACGGATACATAGTGGAGAATCTTACATTCTCTACATTCAATGGATACATAATAGAGAACTCCACCAATGTTCTAATATTTAATGCTAATTTCGTTGAATATAGATAATGTTTTCTACCTAAAGCACACAGAAGGGTCCTTTTTTATGGTGGGCCCTAGGTAGGGCCCTGCTTACTCCTGCCTCTGCCTAGGGTTGGCATTGCTTGTTAGAGTAGTTAGCTTTAGTGTAGGATTAGATTTTTTGTACATAGGCAAACCTACTTAATCGTCCCAGTTATATTGTAATTCTCCAAATTTATAATTTGTAAACTAATCTTTGTATTTATTTTATCTATAAGAATTGTTAAGGTTGTAATTAAAATCTTGTATACAAAGAATATACTTTTTGTTGGTATAATTTAATAATAATTTTCTTTTTATATACAATTCTTTAAATTATCAATTATTTTTATATAATATTTTTGTATAATGAATTAACAACAATATATATATATATATATATTATATCCAATAATCTAGTTTAAAAATGTCACAAATAATTATAATTAACGTGGTATAACATTTGCTTAAAATGTATATTAAAAATTTGAATACATTTTATAAAATGTAGTTAAAAAATATTTGGCAACGTTTTCAAAAAAGTAGTTAAAACTTTTTGGTTACGTTTTCAAAAACATAGCTGAAAATCTTTAGCTATGTTTCTGGGGCTATGTTTTTTGAAATATAGCTAATAATTTTTAACTACAAAAACTAAGTGTAGTCAAAATATATTGACGACGATTTCACAAAACGTTGCTAATAATTTTTCGTTATGAAAGTAAAGCGAAGGAAAAACTATTAACAACAATTAGCAAAAAACATCGCCTTATAGTTTTTAGCTATAGGGAATTGGCGACGTCTTTGGCCATGAACATATATCATCGCTAATATTCCAAAGGGTTTATGTGGATATATTGTCCAAACTGTTAACCCCTTCTTTGATCTTTTGCATCTAAATAATACAAACAATTCTCTAGATTGGTATGAATTTTTAACAATCCTTACCATTTCAATCAGTATGGGCTTATTTCAAAATAATTATATCACCTTCTTTATATAAGCCTGTTTATTTTTCGTCGCCAAATGTGGTTTCTGTTGTGGTGAATAGTTTTTCTTTATTTGATTGCAACGTATAAAACAAATGTTAAGGATGAACATTCGTTTCTAACTTTTTATGGCCCTGAGCAAAGTAAAAAGAATGGCTCTAATAAATCGACAATATACAACTATGTAAACTTTAAAAACATATTTTTATTATCAAAATTTATTATCTATACATAAGTGTCTCAATTTATATGTCCACTAAATGATCATAAAATCAGTTAATAACATCTTACAAATGTCAGTAACAATAAAATCACTAAAAATAATAGCAGTAACAACAAAATAGTAGTAGAAGCAATCAAACAACAGTATCATATTGTGAAACATCAATAGAATTACACTAACAAGCACACAGATGATCATGATTTATTAAAAACAATTTCTCTATACATTTCTAGATGTAAATCATTAATAATAGTATCAAGATCAATATTGTCCAACGTATTCTTCTTAATAATAAAATAGCTAAATCATTCAACTTTTTTGTAACAATGATGACCTCAAGTAGGTTTTCAATATTTTTAACTTTGAAAACTTTTCTCAGTTAATGTTATAGTTACAGCATAGTCAATAAAATTCAATAAGCAATTAAAATATTTTGATAACAATCTGAAGCTTTAAGAAATTCTAAAATTTCAACTAATGACATTAACTCGTTTTGCAAAGACATTTGTAAAAAAAAGATTGTCTAGGTTTACATCCGACACATTATCATGGGAAAAAAGTTGTAAAATTAGTGCAACATTCTCTTAAATCATTATCATCTAATAACCACAACTTCTTTGAATCAAATAAGAGGCCAAAAATATTTTCAAATGTCATTAATTGTTCAAATCTATTCTTCAACTAAGCAATTACCATATCCACAACAACTCTAAAGTAATTAACTTTAAAAGAATCCTCAGTTAATTGTATTTTTCCATAGTGATCATTTTGATCAAATTGTCTTTTCCTAATAATATAGTATTTAGTTGGAATTTTAGGCTCTACATTCATCTTATATGCAAGACTTTTGGCAATATTCATACTAGAGGCAAACCCTTCATCTCTATATTTCTCGAAAAAATACCATCACACTTTTTAATTACTCTAAGGTAACGTCAATGCATATTGGTTTAGACTACAACTTTTTACTCACTATGTTAATAGCGAATAAAATATCATACCAAATAACCATACTAAGAAAAAACTCAAAATTCTCATGTACACTAACCAAACTTTCCACTTCACTCTTTGACTTGACATCTTCAAAGTATCTAAATAATTCAATCAATGCCAATCTTTAGCACTTTTTATTCGACTCTCATAACGAGTGTTAGATAATGATTTCATGGTTAAGTTCAAACCATTATCAAGTAAAACCTTTCACCTTTTAGGAGAACTTGAAAATAATGCATATATAAATTGCACAACTTTAAAAAATGAAACAGTTTCAACACAAGAATGTGTCATATTACTAAGAGTAAGATTAAGATTATAACAAGGACATAGCATATATAATACTTTCAGATTTATTTCAAGTAATCATTTTTGGACTCCTTGTTGTTTTCCCTTCGTATTATAATTATAGTCATAACCTTGACCCCTCACATTGTAGACGTTCAAATCAAGAGACTTAAATGCATTTAATAATTCATTGAAAAGTCTTAATCCAGATGTATCATCTACCTTTAAAAACTCTAAAAGGTACTCTTCTATTTTTATTTTTATTTGACATATTCACACAACATACTAATAAACTCATTCTTGATGGCTCAAATCTGGGGTACAACAAAGAATAATAGAAAAGTATTTCTCCTAACGATTCTTATATTAGAACTTCTAACATTATGGGACAATATAGAAATCAACTCATTTTGAATTTTGTGACCAAGATAATGATGATAAATTTCATGATTTTGAATGCATCCGACATGATCTTGCGTTATTACATCAAATTCAAAAATCATCTCAATTAAACCAAAAAATTACCATTACTATCATGGTAAATTTTGTCATTTGATCCTTGAAAAACCAAATTATATTTAGCAAGACACTTCACAATATAAATTATTCTTATCAAAACTTATCTCCAACGTTCTTTCTCCTTTATAATTTCTTGTTGCAAATCTTTATTAATTGTTTGATTTTTGCTCAATCTTACTCTTAATTCATTCTAAGCCCTTATGTCAGTCACATGCTTAATACTATTCTCATGTTCTTTACGTCTCTCACTAAGATCCTTCCAATATCTAAATCCTTCATTTGCTAATGCACTTTGTTTGCTATTAGATTTGAACAACTTACTACAAAAACAATATACTTTATCTATATATTTAGAGCAAGCCAACCATTTTATTTATTGCTAATCTCTCCATTACTCAATTTTCTATAATAATAAGAATATGAAAAATGTCGAGAGCTATTTTCTAAAGGAAACACAAGATTCAATTCCCTTACAAGCCCTTTTTCAACTAAATTGTCTCTTGCTTTATTATCAAAATTATCCCAATTTATAGGATCATAAATATCCAATATAGGGATTAGTTACTCATCTGCCCTTAAATTTTCTAAATTGGATGCATTTGGTAGATGATCGTACCCACTCAAATTACTAATATTCTCATGAATATGAATCTTGTCACTTAAATTTTCTTTCTGTTGTTTAAAATTACCTTCACTTAATTTCTTACGATTCTCGCTAGAGGAGCCTACTCTTTAATGAATTTATTAACAATAACAAATTGAATCTATAATTGAATTAATTCAATATGCAAATTGCTCCTTTTTAGGATTCAATTAATTGTTCTACTTGTTTTTTTATTTCATTTTTTCACTTCCATACAAATGCTTTCTAGGCAACATAATATAAACCAATTATAACACAATTGGACTAGAAAAAGAACAAAAGAACTTGTAAAGAACTAGAAGAAGCATGCAGGCACGACAGAACACTAATAACTCGACAATATACTATTAAGATATATCAATGGTACTATATTTGAGATTCAGGGAAAAAATAAAGAGCAAAATTTAATATCCTTTATTAAAAATGAAAAACAAATATCAAACATTTTTTGATAAAAGCTATCATATTCAAAATCTAATTTCTATTTTTCAAGAAATTTTAAAACATCAAAAACTAACAGTGATTTACTTTTCGCCAAAGAGAGTAGGTGTTAAATTACAATTGATTTTTTCAAAAAAAAAAGGCTTCAATGTAACTATATTATAATAAATTTAAAATAAATAAATAAATAAATATATTTTTATTTTATATCATTTCTATTAATAATATTTTCTTTTATTTTATTAAATTTAATAATTAAATAAATACTATAATATAATATAATCAAATTTTAAATCTCAGGTAATGAATCTTGTTGGATTGAAAAAACTAAAGTTTTTAAGCTAATTCTTAAAGAAATAAAGTTTTCATGTTTTATGTATTTAAAAAAATTTATTGTAATTATTATTTTTGTTACTGTGAAAGTTATATCTCCCATTAAATAAGCATTCTTCAAAAAGTTAAACATGATTTAGTGAATTGATTATTAAGTAAACATGATTTAGTGAATTGATTATTAAGTATTATTGTTTTTTTTGCAGTATCTTGGTGCCATGGTAACTTTTTTACCATCAAAGTTACCTCTCCCACTTTGATCTTTTTATTTACAAATAGTTTTATTCCTAAAATAGAATTACAAATAAGAATAAAACTCCCTAATTGGTGTAGGACTTATGTGTATTTTCTTATATAAAATTTTGGTTTATGTTTTTAATAAAAATTATAAATCAATATGTAATAAAATTATTTCTATTTGTATTTATTAAAAATAAGATCTATGTTAAAATTTTAACATCGATATAAACATAGAACTTTTTATAATAAATATTTTGTATCAAGAATATGATAATTTGTTCATTATAAAACTTAATTAATAAGAGGTTCATAATTTGTAATTAATATTGATTTGAGTAATATTTTTCTACAACAATTTGTTTTTTTGTGTTCAAATAATTTCCTACTATAGAATTCTGAATAAGAATAAAGTTCCCTAATTTACATTGTCTAGTTTAAAATAAAGCCTCCCAATAATAATTATGATTAAGTACTATGATTGAATAATTAAAACCTAAGTATAGAGCAAAAATAATCAATGATGTCAAATGGAAATCAGAGAAACTAACTTGGCATATATTCAATAAGTTAAAAATATAAGAAAAATAAAAAATTTAACTTTAAATTAGCATTAAAAAATTAGAATCATGAAAATCTTTTGCTATCAATTCTTGAGTTGAAAATCCAACGGAGCATCCTCATCTTCATCACTATTAGCTTCTGACTATGCACCTATTTGATGGGCCAACACTCTGCCCTATAGAGCATGGTCAGCTTAATCTCTAAATGATAGAATTTACCTTTAAGCTTAAGGGGTATCTTGTTGTCACATAAAACTCTTTATTCACTTCTCCATTTAAGTTACCATGATCTGATCTGGTGAACTATGTCTTAATCAATATGTCTATTGCTCTGGATGATAGATCCTAAATACTTAAAACACTCATTTTATGATATAACTTCTAAACCAATATTTAACTCCACATTGGTAGCTACCCTATGTCCCAAAAAGTTACATTCCTCGTACTCAATCTTAGTCCCACTTAATCAAAATCCTTCAACTCTAACATACTCCTCCAAATTTCAAGCTTGACATTGACACCCTTTTTTGTCTCATCCACTAAAATAATTTCATTAGTAAATAATATACACCAAGGCCTATCCCATTGGATATTCTTGGTAAGCTCATCAATTACTATTGCAATCAAAAAAGGGCTTAAAGAGGAGCCTTGGTATAACCCAATATTGATAGAAAAATGTTCTATATCTCCTCCTATCATCCTTACTTTAGTTTTTACACCTTCATACATATCTCTAGTAGCTCATATATAAGTTATTGAAACTCACTTAACTTCTAAACATCTCCACATGATTTCTCTAGGAACCCTATCATACACATTTTCTAAATTAATAAAAACCATGTGCAAGTTATGCTGTCTTTCCCTATAATATTCCATTAATCTTCTAAGGAGATGTAAAGCTTTTGTTGTGGACCTTACTAGCATAAAGCCAAACTGGTTTTTGGAGATAGAAGCATCCTTTCTCACTTTCTTCTCAATTACCTTCTCCTATAATTTCATAGTATGACTAAGTAATTTGATGTCTTTATAGGCTTTGGATGTCTCTTTTGTTCTTATATAAAGGAATTAATATACCAAATCTCCACACATTGGGAATTTTGTTAGAGTTAAGGATCACATAAAAAATCTTAACTTGCAAGTAATGCTCTCTTTGCCTAGGTTCTTCCATACCTTTATAGGTATCTCATCAGACCCTACTACCTTTCCAATCTTCATTTCCCTCAACATTTTTTTAATTTCTTCTCTATTAATATGATGACAACATGTAAATTTACAAAAACTCTCAGATGTGATAAACTCACATAAATAGATTTTATCCTTTACACTTCCATTAAAAAGGCTATAGAAGTAACTCCATCATGTTCTCTTGATGTCATTTTCAGCTACAAGCACCTGCCCTACTTCATCATTTATACAATGAACGTGATCTAAGTCTCTCACTTTTCTTTCCCTAGTTCTCACCAACTTAAAAATATCCTTTTCTCGATTTCTTGTATCCAATTGTTGGTATAGTTTCTCACAAGCTCCACTTTTAGCTTATGAGATTATCTTCTTCGCTTCTTTCTTTGCCAATTTATAACTTTCTCTATTACCAACTCCCTTCACCTTTATGGTGCCATCTAATAGAGTTTTATAGGCAACCTTTTTATCCTAACTTTTTCTTATACATCTTCATTCCACTACCAAGACTCCCTCTTACTACCCCTAGGTCTTTTAGAAACACCTGAGGTCTTTATAGTTGTATTCCTTAAAAGAGCTGCAACTCTCTCCCACATTTGGCTCGCATCTCTTACCAATTTTCATTTTTCTTTATATATTACTCTATCTTATCCTTAAATTGTTTCACCTTATCCTTTTCAAGTTCCATTATCTAACTTTGCTACACCTCCAGGGATTTCTCTTCATCCTCCAACCTTTAATAATAAGATCCAAAACCAATAATCTATGCTAAATTGACATGCAAACATTAGGTATCACCTTGCAATTCTTACAACTAGGTTGATCACTCCGCTTTATAAGGAAGTTAGTCAATTTGAGTTTTTGTGGTTCTATTTTTAAAAGCCACCAAGTTCTCCTCTTTTTTCTTTAAAAAAAGAATTATTTATCATCAACTTAAACGTTACCATAACATCTAAAAAAATAATTCCACTAACATTCCTTTTACTGTACCCAAACCCCAATGAGTCTATGGGTATCCATCTGAGGTTGCTTCTATATAACCATTAAAGTCTCCTTCTAGAATAACTCCCTCGTTAAAAGGGATTTGTTGAATTACCTCATCTAGCTTTTCCCAAAATTAGTGCTAAGTTGTTCGTGCAACCCTACTTGAGGTGCATAAGCACGCAACACTTTTAAAACCACACCCTTTACCATAATTTTTAGGGACATAATCATATCAGTAGTCTTTTTTACTCCCACATCATGAGGTACGAGTTCCTTGACAACCAAGATACTTACCCCATTATGTCATCTTGAACACCCTGAATACCAAAGTTTGAACACATTAATCTCTTTTTCTTTTTCCCCCGTCCACCTTATCTCCTGGATATAAGCTATATGAATCTTATATTTGTCTAAAGTCTCCATTAATTCTAAATACTTCCTTATAAAGGTCCCAATGCTCCAAGAACTTATCCATAATTTATAAACATCTTCTCTTATTTTAGACTTGAAACTCATTGAAGGACTAGCCCTTATTCTCTCATTAGAATTCAAAGCCACCACTCCTATCCTAATGCCCAATACAAGCTAAAGAATATAAACCTAGCAAGCTCTTAAAAGACTCTAATAATACTTAAGGAAGAGAAGAAATATTGATATTGGATCCCAAAAAGATGCCGCAATAAACAGGTGTGAGAAGCTCAAGTACATATAATTATTCTTTGTTCTAAATTAAATGATTTAAAATAAAACCACTATTGCAACTAAATATCTGCAGAATGCTAAAACACGATATTGAACAGTTAAAAATAACTAACAAAATATTAAAAACTATAAACAAAAAAGAATTTAAAATTTTCAATGGAACGGTAATTGTCAACTCTTTTTTTGTTCTAGACTCAAAACTTACCAAAGGACTAGCCCTTGTTCTCTCATTAGAAGTCAAAGCCACCACTCAATATCCTAATGCCCAATACAAGCTAAAGAATACAAGCCTAAGAAGCTCCTAAACAACTTTAATAATACTCAATAAAGAGAATAAAGATTGATATTGAATCATAAAAGGATGTCACAACAAACATGCGTGAGAACCTTGAGTACAGGTGATTGTACGTCATTCTAACTTAAATGATCCAAATTCAAACCACTACTAGCAACAAAATATCTGCATAATGCTAAAACACGATATTAGATCGTTAAAGATAACAAACAAAATATTAAAAACTATGAACAAAAAAGAACTTAAAACTTTTATTAGAATGATAAAGACTAAAAACTAAAATCCCAACACATAAGGAGTAATGCACCAAGAAAAAACACAATATGAAACCAATCACAAGTAAATCTAATAAAAGAGAAAAATTTTGAGAATTAGTTAAAGAAAGGAAATAACCAAACCAATCTAATATTATAAAGATGCCACTGTTGGAATTATGCCCATGACACAATCATTATGTAATTGATTGAACACATACATTGCAATTATTAACTTTGTTTAATAACATGGAAAATGATTATATTATCATATTATGTTTATTGCTTTTATCCTAATATGAT
>JANZXR010062428.1:0-12143 GCA_027575705.1 Erythroxylum echinodendron | reverse complement strand
TTCACATATGTGTGAACATACAATGATGCATGAGCATAAATTATGCTTCCTAATTTCTTATTAATCTCTAATAAACATCATTTTAATCTTAAGTCAAGTAACGGGATGTTACATAAATGTTGTCCAACTTTATGTGAAATGTCAAAAATATCCAACATTCTCCCCCTTAGATAATACTTAATTGCAGTATTGAATCAAGTTGAAAATAGTTTTAAAAACTTGGTTAAGCTACGCCACTGCATTAGTCAACTAAGTTTAAAAACAAAATATTTGATCCAAAGATAACGAAAATCCATTATTATGTCCTACAAGGCTTTCGATATCGAAAAGTATCAAATATATGTGTCATGTGTGACACAGATCCAATACACTCACACATATCTAATATCTCACTAACATGAATGGGAAAATGAAGTATGGCAAATTAAGATGATATCTGTATGATCTAAATTATATCATCTTCATTTTTAGGTCTCGATTTCTCTAACTTTATGGTAAATCGCATATGTTAAACTACATTAGAGAAATCCTATTTTCTCTCACTGAATGATAAACAAAATTAGAGAAAACTTTATGTTCTTTAACTGAATAACTTATATCCCCCTATGTTATATCAAACTTTATGGATATTTGTGTAAAATTGTATGCGTCTAAATTATATAAGCTTAAGGTCAATCTGTATATATGCCCAATGACCTTTAAATGCTTAAGATTAACATAAACCTTAAAACTTTCATACGTGTTATGACAATGTATTATAATACATATTAATGAGGATAAACGATGATCATCTTTATTGATGAACCACCATACTGTCATAATATATCAAATGTACAAATGTACATGGAGCAAACATAATGATCCTTTAACTAACAGTGTCTAGAGACTCCAAAACACCCATAATGTATACTTGTTTTCCAAACACAAGTGGGTGAAGTCCTTTGGTTAAAGGCTCGACTTCAGTTCCTCAGTCCTTAAATGCTCCAAAGCTTAATTTTACCTTTTCTTATCAACACTTTTATGGTCAAGAATTTGATCTCTAAATGCTTAGACCCTGTGATATTCTTATTGTTGTTACTAAACAACACTGCAGTAAGATTATCACAGTACAGCCAAATAGGTCCAGCTACTGAATCAACCATAGTTAACTCATAAATCAAGTTTCTGAGTTAAACTGTCTATGAAGTAGCCTCATAGCATACACTCTGCATGCATGGTCGAGGAATTCACTCATGTCTATTTGACACTCTTCCACAACATTGTACCATCTGCAAACATAAAAATGTAACCTTATGTGGACCTTTGTTCATTCAGTCACATAGCTAAATTTTGAATATGAATTCCCTACGAAGTTTATACTGTTGACTTTTCTATATGTCAACATATAATCCTTGGTTCCCTTTAAGTATCTCAACACCTATTTGACTGCATTCCAATGGTCTATACCTAGGTTAACCAGATATTAACCAAATAGTCTAACTGCAAATGCAATGTTCCACCTAGTATATACCTGGGTATACGTCAGGCTATCAACCATATTAGTATACAGAACATTCCTTATAACCTCTCTGTTTGCTTTATTCTTTGGACACTGTGCCAGAGAAAATCTCTCACTATAAGAGATAGGTGTTACGATAGGTTTACTATTAACTGTATTAAACCTTTGTAGCACATACTCATGTATGCATTATATGAGATGCCTGATAAGTGTTGAGATATGTCCCATTGAATTTGAATATCTAGGATAAAAGATGCTTCACCAAGGTTCTTTAAGTCAAAATGCTTGGCCAAAAATCAACATGGTCAAGTAATTTAACATGAGCAGTGTATCATTTGAATGCAATAATAGGAAGATAATTTTGCTCCCCCTGACCTTGTGATACAAGCATCTTTAAACCTTATTTTCCATTAAGGTAAAAGAGGCTAAAACCTCATCACATGTAAGTTATCACTTTCGGGAGGCTTGATGTAAACCATATATTGATCTACTTGACATGCAAACCATGTCAGTTCCATATGGATCCTAAAAGCCTTTAGGTTGTTCCATATAGACCTCTTCATAAGGGTCTTTAATCAGGAAAGCGGTTTTGAAAATAATCTGATGTAACTCTTTATCATCATGAGCAAAAATTGTTATAAGCACTCAAAATGCATCCTCTAAGGATATAGGAGAAATGGTAACATCAAACTTAAACTTTTTCCCTAAGTGAACCATCAGGCAACTGAGCCAACCCATAAACCACTAAATTGTATCCCAAAATCCTTTAGGTCTTGAAACTTCATTTACAACTGACGAGTTTGCTGTTCCGCTGCAAATCAACTAGCTCCCAAACCTTACTATGCTTCATAAATTGCATCTCATCAGTCTTTGCATCCCACCACAAACCTGTATTGGGTCCAGAAATAGCTTCTATAAAAGTAACTGAATCGTTACATGTCTAATATCACAATCCAGTCTATCTATTAGACTATGTAATTAGATGGGATAGCAGGTCATCTCACTCTAGTGGATCTACATAACTGCATTAGATTTTGTACCTCAGGAACCTCTATGTGTGTAGGTATGAGTTTCTGTTCCTATACAAGCATGGTACTAAGACCTAGATCTACCAGGTCTAACTGTATGAGTAGTGGGTACATGATAACTATAGTATCCACTCTGTTATCATCCAAAGGTCAAAGGGCCCACCATCATCATAGACATCGTATTCCAGAAACTTAGTTATTTGTAATTTCACTATTCTGGTCCCACCTTTCTTTATAGTAAAATCTGTAACCTTTAGATTGGTCGAGATATATAACTAAATAGCAATGAGCAAGACGAGCATAAAATTTATCTTTATTAGGATTATACTACCCTCAGTAAGGAAGCCCCTTACACAATTATATGTTAGGTTGAGTTTTCACACTTCTAGATAATCAGGTAGATTAGTCATATTCTACATTGACTTATTCATGTCCTTTAAAGTGTTGTTATGTCTTTCGGCAATATACCATTTTACTCAAGATTACCTGGCATAGTGAATCAAATCACTATTCCAATCGATTCCATATATTTAGCAAATAGACCTTTTCAAGTACTGACATGCCATGTTTGCCATAATACTCTCCTCCACGGTCAAATCTGACACTCTGGATGGAGTTTCCTAATTAGTTCTCAACCTTCAGTCTTTAAGCAAGAACACATTACTGTAATGGGAACAAATGTCAAAATACATTTAGAACTGCACAATGCAATTGTATAAAGTCTACTGATATCCATATGTATCAGACCCAACAAGATAGAAACACAAGTTAACCTCTTTATCCTTATTTCAGTCAACTTACCCCAGTAACAATCAACACATGTTTCCAGATCACTACAATCTAGAATTGAAAGAATGTTTTCTTTAATCAATCTCTCAATCCTAGTTCCGAAAATGTGGCTCAAACTTTATGCCACACCATGTATGATTTATCATTCATCAGGGTTCTTCTTTATGACTTGTTCGGTAAGATATGAAAAGTATATATCTAATTAGGGGTAAGACATATTCTATATAAACCATATGACAAGAAAGGTGTACCATTATGTTTTGCATTAAACAACAACTACACAAGAGAAGCACTAATACAAAATGTTAACTTTCTATGTCCAAAATTGATACAAAGATCAAATATAAAATGTGTCGTGTAAAATACTAAATGAACTATGCAACAAGGTTCAGTACATACATTCCCTATAGATATTACTTCCACTTCTTCATTACTATCAACCATCAATTTCTCCTTCCCTTTATTTGGCTCTATCCTGGATATGAACCCCTGATAGTCCTAGTCTTTCTTTATAGACCTTATAATGTTGGCTTCTTTATATCATGCGGACCTTTACTAGCGCTGGATTGACCAGCGTTAGCATGTGAAGAAGATTTAGTCTTTCTACCTTTGAACTTAGCATGCTTCATCTTTGCCTTCCCTTTAGTTGCTTCGAGGGCTATAGGAGAAGCAAGTTTGAGTTTCTTCTCCTCAACAACACAATGGGCAATCAAAGCATTGAAGTTCTATTCCTCATCTAGCAAATAATATGTCATCACTAGATTACTAAACTCTATATGGAGTGTATTCAGAGTCTGGTGAACTATAAAGACATCAGAAAGAGGAATGTTTAGCATCTTTAGTCTGCTGTGAAGATAAATCATTCTTGATAAACTCTATCGCTCCCCCTTCTCCCGTATACATCATGGAGAATAATTTTTTCATCAAAGCACTTATCTCAACATTAGGTGAGACTGTGTACCTCTAGGAGATATTACCAAGAAACTCTTTTATTATGTCTGTGTCCGGAAGTCCACTAAGCAGATGGTCAGGTATGGATCTTTTAATGGTCATCAGACATAGTCTGTTAGACCGATCCCAGGCTGCATAGAGTGTTTTATGAGCTTTCGAGCTCACGTATGTAGGTGGAGATGGTCTGTCCGTCTGTATGGCGGTATCAACATCAACTATCTCTATAACATTCAATACATCCTCTATCCACTTTTTCATATTGAAACCGGTCAATGTTTCAATGGTGACACTGATATTGATGATCGGAAAGGTGACTACAAAATAACATTGTATAGATCAACACAAATGCAGGATAACAACAATATTCAAAACCTTTTAATAGTTTATTTACTGAGAATCCGGTCACACATATTATGAAACAATTGTGAGCTGAATACATAATATATGCAACTAGACCTCCACATCAAAGCTATCAGAGTACAAACCATCAACTCTCATAACACTACTACCTGTGGGTGAATAGATCATTCAAGCAACGTCTTTCCTCTATCCAATACCTCTATACACATCTCAAAATCTCATGTAAGACCAACACCTATAGGCAGAATAAACAAACATGAGACCAAAGACATCTCCTAACGTGCAAGCAGAACAATTCAAAATACTAACTTGAAAAGCCACTATGGTGACTACATCCTTATCGGCACGCAAAAAGTCCAAAAACACAAGGGATACATCTTCATGTTATCCTTACATTCTTTTTGGGCATATGGTATGTGACAATGCAATATCAATAAATGCAAAAAACCTGAATGCACAATTTCATTATCACACACTAATGTTGAAGACATTCTTTGAAAACTTTATTTGAGACTTTTGTAAAGGAAAAATCTCATTAGAGTGACTATCGTACGTAACCGAATACTGAACCAACCATCCTAGAAACGAGGACCTTATGTATCTCCCTTATGCCAAGTTCGTTGCATAAAAATTCAGTCAAAAATGGCTTTGGAATGTCTTAATTCCTTTTCCTAGTGACTATCATGTAATCCCGAACACTGAACATGAGACCTAAAACACGAAAACTTGAATTATCTTCCTCGTGTGATGTAGGAATCACTAAAATTCACTCGAAATTGGATTCAGAATGCCTTAATTCATTTTCTGGAGTTAAACTTTAATTTATCACTAATGTAATAGATCTAGGAAAACGGAAAAATTAACTTTAATATTTCCCAGAAATGGACTCAAAACACCTCGAGGCATCCTTACGAGAAATTTGAATTTTTCTGTTTTTTTAAATTACTGTAGCATGCTGACATCAGCATGATGACAGCATTGCGTCAGTGTACTGTAGCGCTGATATCATGGCTAACATCGGTGCTGATGTCATCCGTGCAAGGGGGGAGTGGCCTGTGTTGTACATATGCCACAGAGTGATGCATCCAAATCTATAAGACCCGCGCTTTGCATGCACGCTTATCAACTAGCGCGTGCGCGGTCCCGTCCACCCATTTGTCGACCGCATGTCTGGCGCGTGCGCGTTCCCATCCACCCATTTGTCTACCGCATGTCTGGCGCATGCAAGATATACCCCCTTACAGGCGGTAACACACGCCCAACAGTCTTCGTCGCCCCTGCCAAAAAATGGCAATTTCTGGAGGGTTTTAGGCCGATTTTAGCCCTTTTGGGCTTATTTTCTCCTCGTTTCTCAAGGCTAAATATATGTACACTACTTTTACGCAATAAAAAGCAAAAAAATTGAGAAATAGAAGTTTATTCTCTGAAAACCTTATGGAGAGAAAATCGAAAAGTCTTCATTTTTTAACCACTCGATCACGTCATCTAATACCACGTGTAAAATGTAACGATACCATAGTTACGTATCCCAAATCGAACGTGAAAGGGCAAGAAATGAAAAATGCAGAAAATATCTGATTTCGGTTCCACAACTTCAAACGAGCTTTCCAAAGCCAAAAGGAGCCCGAATCTACCGCCGTCTTCACGGGAACTCTTCACCGAAACTCGATCAACATCTTTCTACAGTTTTCTCAAAACGTAAGCTCTCTTAACGGGTCAGAGAATCCTTATGCTTACGATTGATATGGCTAACTATAAAAGACCTTAACCTTTATATATAGCATCCATATCGGGCTTTCCCATCACAAGATCGATATAAGTTCGGTTCACACTGATTGGGATCCATTTTCTACTTAGACTTCGACCCATTGATTTAGATCATTTATTGGGCCACTTTTATTATCTTTTTCTGGATCAAATTACGTAACTTAACCGATAAATTATTGAAAAATAAAAAAATGCAATTAAATATTGTCCAGCTTTATGAAAAATGTCAAATATCCAACATTTCAAAAACCCCTTGCACAGGCACTTCCCTTTCCAGTTCATTAAATGATAGATCCAAATGCTCTAATAGTCTTAAATGTCCCAAATACTCAGGGAATTGCCAGTTAAGTTGTTGTGTGAGAGATTGAGATATCAAACTACTCTTAAAGAACCTAAAGACTCGAGAATTTTCCAATGAAATAAATTTCCTTGCATATATAAATTTTCCAAGCTTTTGCAGTTCCCAAGACTTGCAGGAATTTCTCCTAATAGTTTGTTATTTGAAACATCTAGAGTTTCAAGCATCTCCACCTTCTCCGACAATGGCCCAAAGGGCTATATCACCAACTATAAACACCAATCAAGTCGAATAACTGCTTGAACTTGTAAACTGGAAGAGCTTTCGTAAACATGTTAGTAGGATTATCCTTAGAGTTGATCTTATGAATGAGGACCTTCTTCTCTATAATAGTATCCCGAATGAAATAATACTTCACATCAATATACTTCGTCCTCTCATGATACATCTGGTCTTTCATCAAATGAATAGAACTCTGACTATCACAACAAACAGTAGTAACCCCTTGATGTAGAGATAACTCACCGAATAAACCTCTCAACCATGATGTTTCCTTGATAGCTTCAGTGACTATCATATATTTTGCTTCAGTAGTAGATAAAGCCACTACATGTTGTAGATTAGCTTTCCAGCTAATGGCACAACCTCTAATGCAAAATACATAACCTGTCAGAGACCTGCGTTTGTCGAGATCGCCGGCATAATCTGAATCTACAAAACCAACCAAGGTGTTACTAGTTCTACCAAACTCCAAACAAAAGTTTGAAGTATCCTTCAAGTATCTGAGAATCCATTTTACAGCCTGCCAATGTTCTTTGCCAAGATTGGCCATATATATGCTAACGATACTAACAGCTTGTGAAATATCAGGATGAGTACATACCATTGCATACGTAATACGCCGACAGCACTAGAATACGGAACCTATGCCATATAATCTTCCTCTTCCTGTGACTATGGTGATTGAGCAGCAGATAGTCTAAAATGACTAGCAAGAGGAGTACTAACTGCATTGGCATCTCGCATGCCAAATCTCTCCAAACCTTTATTGAGATAATTCTCCTGGGTCAAGAATAATTAACCAGCTCCTCAATCACGTCTTATCTCCATGCCAAGAATTTTCTTTGCTGCTCTCAAATCTTTCATCTCAAATTCACCATCTAATAAGGCCTTCAAATGGTGAATATCTATGTCATTCTTGGCGGCAATGAGCATATCATCAACATATAACAACAAATAGATGAATGAGCCGTCATCTAACTTCCAGAAGTAAACACAACTATCATACATGCTCTAGGAGAAATCATGAGCTAACATAAATGAATCAAACCTCTTATACCACTGTCTTGGAGATTGCTTCAATCCGTATAAAGATTTCTTCAACAAACACACCTGGTCTTCTTTTAGGTTGTTTCATATAAATCTGCTCATCTAATTTTCCATGCAGGAATGCTGTCTTGACGTCAAGTTGTTCTAAGTCTAAATCAAACATGGCAACCAATGCAAGTAATACACGAATAGAGCTATATTTCATCACTGGTGAGAAAACATCATTAAAATCAACACCTTGTACCTGACTGTAGCCCTTTACAACTCAACATGCCTTATACTTACATTTTCAACACTTGAAGTACTTTCTTTTCTTTTGAAGACCCATTTGCAGCTAACAATTTTCTTACCCTTTAATGGCTTCACTAGAACCCAAGTATCATTCTTGTGTAGAGATTTCATTTCTTAGTTCATAGCCACCACCCACTTATCAGCATTAGCACTTGAAACTGCCTCTGTATTTGTGGAAGGTTCACCGTCTCCACCTATTTCCTGTGCCTCTGATAATGAATATGCAACTAAATTTCCATACCTCTGTGGTGGTCGAATCTCCCGTCTTGGTTTGTCTCTGGCTATAGAATGTTCTTCTTCTACTTTTTCATCTTGAACATAATCAGGATCTAGTTCATTAATTTAATCTGTCTGATGTGTAGAAGATGTCTATGAAGGACTAGAACTACTACCAATCTCTAACTCCACCTACTTTTGTGCATTATCCTCCTTTTTAAAATTACAAGGATTACAAGACTCTTTTCTAGGATACAACATAGAGGACTCATCAAATGTAATATCCCTACTAATTACAAATTTAGGTGACTTGGGATTAGGACACCACAAACGATATCCTTTCACCCCTGAAGCATAACTGAGCAAAATACATTTCTTAGCCCTAGGCTCTAACTTTACCTTGTTAACATGCATATATGTTGGACACCTAAATATTTTTAAAGTAGAGTAATCAGCGAGAGTACCTGACTAAATTTCCTTTGGAGTCTTGAAATTGAGAGGAGCACAAGGAGAGTGGTTGACGATGTAGCAAGCTGTAGCAATGGCTTCTACCCAAAAATTAAGTGTCAACCCTGCATTAGAGATCATACACCGAGCCCTTTCTAAAAGAGTCCGGTTCATGTGCTCGGCAACTCTATTTTGTTGTAGAGTTATTCTGACAGTGTGATGCCAAGCAGTTCCTTCATTTTTGCAAAATTCAATAAATTCGCCTCCACAAAATTTCAAACTATTATCTGTCCGTAGCCGCTTAACATATTTTCCTGTATGCTTTTCAATCAAAACTTTCCATTACTTAAAGGTTAAGAAAACATCATTCTTATGTTTTAAGAAAGACACCCAAACCTTCCTTGAATAATCATCAGTAAAAGTCAACATATACCAGGCACTACCTTTAAATAGAATACGAGAGGGCCCCCAAAGATTATAATGAATATAATCCAAATTACCTTTAGTTTTGTGGACAGCTAGAGAGCTAAAACTTACTCATTTCTGCTTCCCAATGATACAATGCTCATAAAAATCCATCTTATCAATACTTTGACCACAAAGTAGGTCTCTCTTGTTTAACAATGTTAAGCCTTTCTCACGCATGTGTCCTAAACGCATGTACCACAATTTGATAATGTCACCATCAATAGAGACTGTCGCAACACCTGTTACTGTAAATCCATGCAAAACATACAAACTATCAGACCTGCAAGCTTTCATCAATACAAGAGCACCTTTAGAAATTTTCAAATTTCCACCTTCAGTTGAGAACCTGCACTTTTGAGAATCGAGAGTACTCAAAAAGATGAAATTTTTCTTCAAATCAGGAACGTGTCTAACGTCAACAAGTGTTCTAATGATATCGTCATACATTTTGATCCAGATTGTACCTTTACCAACAACTTTACAAGCAGCATTATTACCCATCAAAACAATTCCACCATCCAATGACCCATAAGTAAAAAAACACTCCCTGTCGGGACTCATGTAGTAAGAACAACCTAAATCTAAAATTCACTCCTTATTAGACTTGACTTTATCTTCTGTGGCTACAAAGATAATTCCCTCATTTTCATCTGCCTCTATACTAGCTTCGGCGGTGTTGCTGTTATTCTGCTCAATTTTATTTTTCTCCTTATATTTCAATTTATAGTAGTCAGCCTTTATGTGCCCCTTTTTTTTGCAATAATTACAATTTTTATTTCTATGTCTGGATTTAAACCTACCTTTGGATCTACTTCTTTCAATATTGCTATTTTTAGATCTACCCCATACAAATAGTCCCTCTGCCTACCTTTCACTAGTCTCCCCAATGATGTCCCTATCAATCTGCTCTTTTGACTTTAATACAGACTTAATACTATTATATGAGACTGACTCTTTTCCATAAATCATAGTATTACGAAAATATTTAAAGGACTGGGGGAGGGAACATAACAACAATATGGCTTGATCTTCATCCTCAATTTTTACATCTACATTCTTCAAATCCAAAATAAGAGAATCAAATTTATCCAGATGTTAAAGAATAGATGTACCTTCTACCATCCTTAACATGTACAATTTCTGCTTCAAATAAAACCGATTTTCTACAGTCTTTTTCATGTACATGGCTTTCAAATTGTCCATATACCTTTAGCTATGCTTTCACCAGCAACCTCCAACAAAACCTTATTGGAGAGATTTAGTATGATAGCTGATCTAGCCTTTTTATCTAGATCTGTGAATTTATCTAATGCCACATCTGTTGACTTTTTATCCACTCTATCAAGTGTAATCTCACAGCTATCTTGTATTAAAATGGCCTGCATCTTGAGCTGCCACATACCAAAGTTAATACTCATGTCAAACTTTTCAATAGAGGTCTTCGTTATCGTCATGATGGCTAAAAATTGATATTCTCACTATTTTTTGACAAGTGGGCCCCACACGTAAAACCAAGACAGCGAGTCCAACAAACACATTGGACGCGGGCTCAACAAACAAAGTTGGGACCTGGGTCTCACAAGCAAAATTGAACTCTTTTTACAAAACCGAGATAGTGGGCCCCACAAGATAAATCCGAGGCTGTGAGCCCCGTTTGGACTCACAATAAAATCTAAATTACTTTCTGATGTGGAGGATCCATCTTAGTGGCAACCATAAAGCATACGGTAAGTTAGACCAATAAGAGAAACTCTGATATCATTTTGTTAGGAAATGCCCTCAGATCAGATACCGATTGAATTTAATAGCCTAAAACATAGTAACGAAAATAAAGATAGACAAAATAAAATGAGACAGAATAAAAAGATTTACATGGTTCGGTTAATGTGACCTACGTCTATGGTCAGAAGGTGAGCAATTTTATTAATATGTGGAGAATGTATATAAGTACAAAGGCTGGAACAAAAGACTTTTAAAACCTCATCAAATATACAGAAAAGAACTGAAGAAAGAATGAAAGGATTTGTGCTATTTTTGGTGCTTGAAGGAAGGAAGGAATGATGTGTTGATGCCTCAAATGAAGCCTTTAATTTCTAGCTAAAATCCCAAGCTTCTGTCCAAAAATTCTTCAATATGCACGCAATCTTTGCACAAGAAAATCTCACCAAAAGTACGCTTGAAAATTTTGGCTTAATATGGCCAAAAAAAAAGAGTCTGCCTTGGTCAATAATATTTAACTTATGAGGGGCCAAGGCATGCAACACTAAGTATATTGTTAAGGATGAAATTCCAAACACTACTTTTGGTATCGGATCGTTGAGTTTGTTTTCAGAAAGAATCAAGTGTACTAAATGCCGGCAATCCCCAAGACTTGAAGGAATGCTTCCTTGTAATTTGTTCGTTTCTAAATATACTTCGTTTAAAAAAGTAACATTCCCCTGAGTGGATGGGATACTCCCTGATAATTCATTCCCTGTGAGGTACAGACCATACAAATTTTCTAACTTGCAAATAGAATTTGGAATGCTGCCAGTCAAATGATTTTCCCCTAAAATCAAATACTCCAGGCTGATGAGATTTCCGATTTCAGTTGGAATGATTCCTCTTATTTGATTTTTTTCAATTTCCATGATCGTGAGTTTTGCCGAGAAGTTGCTGACTATTTGTGGCATGATCCCTCCAAAGTTGTTGTCACTTATGA
>JANZXR010062377.1:0-12148 GCA_027575705.1 Erythroxylum echinodendron | reverse complement strand
TCCTAACTTCTCCGATTGACCTCACTTGGGCCTGTTTCTCAGGTCCGACCCGTTCTGTGGAAACGGGATGTTACATTTTGTGACCAAAGTAGCCACCGAAAAAGAGCTTAAAGCTCCGAATGTGGTAAGAGCGTCTGGCTCACTATGTAAAATAAGCCCTATACCTCCAACGAAAAAGGGACAGTTATTAATAAGCCTAATATCCACAATGGATACGGAACAGTTACAGGAACTCGGTCACAACAATAACAATTGGAAATGAGTCTTATGAGCATTGCATATATACAATTGATATGTATGATTTAAATGATTGAAATAAATAGTTTGCATGATTTCTGAATGGTAAATATGAATTAAACGAATATGAAGTGTATGTGATTCAACATGTTGATTAGTGAAATGGTGTGAACTACGTGATTACATGAATTAATGTGTTATGTGAATTAAGTGAACCATCGAAGATGGTCCACTCACTGAGTTTGTAAAACTCAACCTAAAATTTACAACATATTTTTTAGGCTTAAAGGAGAACCTAGTTAGACCAACTGGAGTCTATCCATTGGATTTGTGTAAGAGATAGAGGTCAGGATTAGTTAGCGTCTGCATATAATTTCTATAAATCTAGTATTAAATATTGTATTTTACAAGTTTTATTTATTGTATAAATGAATTATGTTTGTAATAACAGTTATAATCAAATACATTTTATATTTGTAATGGGCCCAAAAGATTATTAAAATTTCGAAAAACAGTTTAATGTTTAATTAAATATGAGTTTGTAATGACAATTGTAATTGGTGATTTTTTTTA
Source organism: Erythroxylum echinodendron (assembly GCA_027575705.1). Classification (NCBI taxonomy): domain Eukaryota; kingdom Viridiplantae; phylum Streptophyta; class Magnoliopsida; order Malpighiales; family Erythroxylaceae; genus Erythroxylum; species Erythroxylum echinodendron. The sequence goes on along the minus strand of JANZXR010062377.1, from coordinate 11,338 downwards.
CCGAAACGATTATAAGTTTTTATAAAAATGCGTGTGCTGTGTGAATTTTTTTTGGTTTTGATTGACTGACTATCCTAGCACATCACCCTTGTAGAGTGTATTCTCGAATACGGTTAGTGTGTTCAGGAATATGCCCTATAGGAGTTAGGGTGCTACATAGTGAACCTTCAAATAAATGAACGCACTTGTAGGAGATGGGAGTTAACTGAAATCTCTTATAGCTATGTCATTTCAATGATTTTTTTGGAAAAGAGGAGATATTGAGGATTATGCGCACTAGTACTCCAACAAGGGGCCAAATATGAAGTGTTATTGGAAAAGCAATAATCAAATACTAGGTGAATATTTCTAGACCATATATGGAGAAGAACATGGACAGAAGATCAATCCTCCCTACTATAAGAAAAGAATTGGAAGGTTGAAAAAGAAGAGAATAAGGGAAGTTAGTGAATGTAAGAATAATGAGATTATTTCAATAAGGACTTGTGCTATGTAACTTATAGAAAATGTAAATATGTTGGACATAATTCAAGTACTTGTAAGATTCAAAGACCTAGGTTAGTTATGATAAGCAAAATGATGGTAATCTTATTTTTTATGTTGAAGTGAAAATATAGGTGAAAATGCAACTTATATTATATGTTAAATATAGGGGTCAAGTGAAAATGCCTTCTCGAGAAAGCATTATAGCAGATGGATCACAAAGAAAGGGAAAGGAATATGTTCACTGTTAGATCAAGGTTTATTTTTAATGATTTTGATGATAACTTTATAACATTTTACAATTCAAATTCGATTTATTTCCTTATATAGGCAAAAATATAATTCTTCAAAGGAAATAAAATCATAGGATAATTGCTTTCTTTTTTATAGGAACCTTCTTTATGAACTTACCTAATTAGAAATGGTTCCATAACATCCGGAAGGATCTTACTAATTCAAATAATTACCTCCGAAACTTTTAATAGAACTTTTTTTTAACATCTAAATATCAAAGATTTTAGTAAAGATGATATCAAAGTTTCATTAGATACAAAGTCAACTCAAAATAGAAATGAAGCTATGGCTAGTTATAGAAAATATCTACTTAAGGAAGAGCCACTACATTTGTGAATACTTCAACAACATCAATATTCTTAAAGGTTATATCAAACTCCTTGTGCTTTAGAAAATGAAAACACTCTATCGAGAGAGAGAGATTGTTAATCTTTGAGAGCTTACATTAAGCTTACTTTATATTTATTTTTGAGAGCTTGTAGAGGTTTGTTAAACACTTTGAGTGTGAAAGTTAGATAACCTTAAAAAATAAATTCTTTCGACAATAAAAAAAGCTATTGAATCAAATCTATCAAATGGAGATGAAGACAACATTGAATTACAACTAGATGGAGATGAAGAATTCAATTTCATGGTAAAAAAATGCCCACTTCTACAAAAATAAGCTCTTGAAGAAAAGAGAAGGAAACAAGAAAACTAAAAACAACATATTCCTATTAAAAGAGAGTAATAGTAATAGCAATACTCAAAACAATCAAATCATATGCTATCACTATAAGAAGCCTAGACACAAAAGACAAGAATGTCCTCTTCTTCAAAAGTACAAATCAGAAAATAAAAAACCTAGAAAGTAAGTTATGAGTACAGCTTGGTTAGATGAAGACTTTGAAACCTTTGAAGAAGAAGAGCCTGAAGAACTTAACAACATTTGCTTTATAGCCGAATTAGGAGATGATGAGGTATATTATTTTGACTATGATATTGAAATTGATGAATTAAGAGATGTATATCATGACTTATATAGTCAGTACAAAAAATTAATAGTGCACTATTTGAAAAAGGTTGAGAAGTCAAAAAATAATAATGTATCCTTGATGAATAAGATTAAAAAGAATTTTTTATCTAGAATTATGTCCTTTGAAAATTAAAATAAGAAAAAAGTATTTGGAAAGGAATTCTTGGAGCAAAAGGTAAGTCAGTTAGAGAATGAATTGCTTAAAAATGATTCTCTTAAGGTAAAATAGTTAAAAGAAAAAGTTGCTTCTCTAGAAAAAGATCTTGTCAATTTTGTTGATGGAAGGAACAATTTTGATGCATTACTTGAGAATGGTTAAGGTATTTTTGATAAAGCTAGAATAGGATATAATGAAAACAATAATATTTTTCCATACAAAATTTTCTTTGTTAAATCCAACAGTAGTCATAATCAAAACAACAGGTACTTGATAAATAGAAAAATTAAAGTAATTCCCATTCATCTATTTTATGCAATTATTTTGATAGAAATGGTCATATTAGTCATTCTTGTAACGTTCAAAAGATAAAGAAATTAACTCAGATGTATGTTTGGAGATCGAAAGGTCAAACCACTAACTTGAAAGGACTCAGAAAAATTTGGTTACCTAAAATGAGATAATATATTTTGCAAATCTACTTCATAATAGAGACAAGATAGAATCAATGGATAGTTGATAGCGGTTATTTGAGACATATGAAAGGTGAAATATCACATTTCAACTATATTGAAAAGAGAGACGGAGGTAATGTTGTCTTCGCCGATAAAAAAAGCAAAAGTTGCTGGAATTTGGTGACTCTAACTCTGTTTTTATTGATAATATTCTTTATGTTGATGGATTGAAACTTAACTTGTTGAGTGTAAGTTAATTATGTCATAAGGGTTATAGGTTTACTTTCTTTGCATCATATTGTGAAATAATTGATAATCTTAATGATAATATTGTATTTGTTGGTCCTAAAAATAAAAATATATACTATGCTCAATTGGAAGATATCTCTTCACAAAATGTCAATTGTTTTGTTTCAATATAAAGGAATCATTTATCTTGCATAGAAGATTTGGACATGCCAGTATAAGCATCTTATCAAAATTGTAAAAAAAAATTAGTTAGTAAGAGGACTACCTTATTTAAAGTTTGAGAATAATCAAGTTTGCAAAGCTTGTTTAAAAGGAAAACAAATTAGAAGTAGCTTCCCTCTTAAAAATATTATGTCTACTAACCAGCCGCTTGAACTTATACACATGGACTTTTGTGGTCCTACTAGGACTCAAAGTTTTGGTGGTAAATATTACCGCTTTGTTATAGTAGATGATTATTTTAGATTTACGTAGGTTTATTTTCTATCAAATAAGGATGATACTTTCGAAGTCTTTAAGAAGTTTTGAATAAAAATCTAACTGAAAAAGGGTACTTCATTTCATCAATTCGGAGTGATCATGGAGGAGAATTTGATAATAGAAAATTCGAAGATTTTGTATTGAAAATATGATATCTTTCATACCTAAGGACTCCTCAGCAAAATGGATTTGTCGAGAGAAAGAATAGGACTCTCGTTGATATGGCTAGGATGATGCTGTATGAAAGTGGTCTACCTCATGGTTACTAGGCAGAAGCTGTATCTACTTCCGGTTACATACCCAACAGATGTCTTATAAGACCTATTCTTAAAAAGAACCCTCACGAGTCGTGGAAAGGAAGAAAACGAATGTTTCTTACTTTCAAGCATTTGGGTGCAAGTATTTCGCATTAAATAATAGAAAGCAACATCTTGGAAAATTTGATGCGAGATCAGATGCAGCTATTTTTCTGGATTATAGTACTACCGGTAAAGAATTCATATTTTATAATAAAAGAACAAAGAGGATAAAAGAATCAATACATGTGGTCTTTGACGAAGTACAACCTTCAGTAACAACAGCTAATTCAGATGATGAAGAGCATCCTTTGGCTCATAAAAATATATAAAGGATTAATTTTAAGCAAAGAGAAAATTAAATTAGTTTAACAAAACATTGAATATTTAGGTATAGAATTTAATAATGGATTTTTAAATTACAACCTAATATTCTTGAAGAATTACGACATCGTAGACTAAAACTATACTTATAATATCATCATAATTACAAGATCAATAAGGTCCTTCTGAAGTTAGGACAGAGTAGGCTACTTCATCTCAGTAAGAGCCTATGCAACGAAGAACACCGAAAGAATGGAGAGGTAAAGATACACATCAGTACATTCTAGGAGACCCTTCTGAAAGTCTAAAATCTAGATCATCTTTCAAAAACATTTATGTTGCTGTCATTTCACAATTATAACCAAAGACATTTGAAGAGATTTTCACTTATGAAAATTGGGTTTCAATTTTGAAAGATGAACTGAATTAGTTTGACAAAAATAAATTTTAGAATCTAGTACCTTTTCCACAAAACAAGTCTATCACTAGAACTTGTTAGGTATTTCGAAACAAACTTGACGAAAATGGTAAGGTAGTAAATAAATTTAGACTTGTAGCTCAAGGTTATAATCCATAAGAAGGTATTGATTTTGATGAGACTTATGCACTTGTTACTACACTAGAATCGATGAGAAATTGACTTGCCTTTACATGCTATAAAAACTTTAAATTATTCCAAATGGATGTCAAAAGTGCCTTTTTAAATTGATATATTAATAAAGAAGTGTTTGTTAACCAAACTCTAGGCTTAAAAGATGAAAACCATCCTGATTACGTGATGAATTTAACTAAAGCTCTGTATCGTTTAAAGAAGGTTCCTCAAGCATGGTATGAGAAGTTAAGTAATTTTTTTCTTGAGAATAACTTCAAAATTGGAAATGTAGACAAAACCTTATTTATTAAGAAAAAGAAGAATGATTTATTCATAGTTTAAATATATGTTGAAGGCATAATATTTAGTGCTACTAATCAATCTTTCTGTGAAGAATTTTCAGCATTAATGCAGGGGAAGTTTGAAATGAGTACGATGGGAGAACTATCCTTTTTTCTTGGATTACAAATCAAACAAAAAAAAAGCGACCTTTATTATCCAAGACAAATGCTCAAAGGAACTCATTAAGAAGTACCACTTTGAGAATGTCAAAGTGATGGGTACTCCTATATATACTGGAATTAAACTTGATAAGGATGAAGAAGGTAAGGCTAAGGATGAGACAAAGTATAGAGCAATGATTAGGTCACTACTATATCTTACAAGCTTAAGACCAGATATCATGCTTATAGTGCATGTGCCTTTAGTCATGCTTTCCGTCAAATGAAAAAAATGCCACCTTTAAGCAATCAAGAGAATCTTTTGATATCTTTAAGGAATTATAAATTTCAGATTATGGTATCCAAAAACTGATTCATTAACATAGTTAGCTATTGTGATGCAGATATTGGAGGTGATAAAGTCGATTGAAAAAGCACAAGTGGTCACTGTCAATTTCTTAGAGGATGTCTAGTTTCCTAATCTTATAAGAAACAAAATTACACAATGCTTTTAACAACTGAAGCGGAATATATAGCAGTTGTCAGTTGTTGTGCTCAAATATTATAGATGAAGCATTAACTCTAGGATTTCTCTCTAAAATTTAATCATATTCCTATATTATGTGATAATACTAATGCAATAAATCTTTGTAAAAATCCTATGCATCATTCTAGGACTAAGCATATAGAAATCAATCATCATTTTCTTAGAGGTCATGTTTTAGAAGAAACCATTGATCTTTGCATTTTAAAACTGAAAATCAAGTAGCTGATATCTTTACTAAGGGTTGTTCCTAAAAAATTCAAAAAATTACCTAGGTGATTTTACTCACAAGTATATGAGGTAGTTGTAGTTGATTACCCAGGGTCGTCTCCCACGGAGGTAAAATTAGTTCACTTAAATTAATTTTAAACAAAAACAAAAATAAATGCAGTCCTAAACACTCTTTCCTTTAATTAAAAGATTTTAAAGAAAATCTCACAATTAAACTAAAAAATAAACTAAATAATTAGAAGCAAAAATAAGTAGAAATCGAAGCAGAAAACTCTTGAGAATTAATTTCACTAATTTAATCTCCTATACATGATTAAGGGAAATGATTAGTTAGTTGTTTTACTAAAATTAATAGTTAGGCTCTAAATTAACTCAAATAATAAACTAATCTAATTTTTGTATTCAACAAGTTATTATCCGAATTCATTATGAAAACCTGATTACTCATTACGAATTCAGTTAATATATTTCTAGTTCTTAACCTAGGCATTTATAATTTCTCATTCCATATCAAACTTCTCCTCTTAGTCCTTCATTTAATACCAAAATGATGCAAAGTTTGATCATTTTATTACATCCATTCAGTTCATAAATTATAGCAAACATAAGATAACAACACAATCCCTTAATTATGCATATTTGACTAAAATAGCTACAATAATCCCTAAGAAAAAGAGATCAACCCCTTCTAGCGTAAATATAGTTCATCATCTCTGTACACTTCAGTCCCATGTTACTGACAAGAGAAGTGTTAAAGCAATCAAATATTGAAAACTAAATTAATTATGAAAAAAAACAAATAATAGTTGGTTAAGCTAACAAGTAATAAATTCAGTAAATAAACAAGAAACTAAGCAACATATGAAAAATAGAATGAACAAACAAGGATCAGATGAGCGGTTAGTTTGCTGCCCCTCTTAAGCTTCTTACGTTAGCTCTCGCCTTTTTCTTCAGCTTCTTCTCACCCAATCGAATGGATGCTCAAGTTTAATAGATTCAACTCTAGCTCTCACTTTTGGCCTCTGTCCCTAGCTTCCACCTCTCTGCTGTGTTTCTCTCTTCTTCACTAACTCACTTTGTTTCTCTTCTTTGTTTCTCTATTCTTTCTCTTTATCCCAATATGTCTGCCTATATAGAGAATGAAGAGTCAAATGAGAGATGTATGAGTTGACTCTTTCAGTTCCTAGCCCCCTTTTACCTGACATTCCTTTTCCATTTATACTATGAGTCTAGGTTTAGGGTTGTAGGGCTATTACGTCGCCAACCTACATATGTCAAACTTAAGTAAACACGGGTTAAGCAGTAGTCACTAACATTGTGATCTTAGTCACGATGGTGACTTGCTAAGTCACCATCGTGAGGTAATAACACTTGTCACTACTTTTCTTCCTTTTTTATTTCTCTTTTTATGCAAAATTTTTGTTACTTTCCCTTCAACCTTCAAACAAAATTCACAAAATAATCCAATTAATGTTCATGCAATAGTCACACCATTTCCACTTAATTTATATGATGTTTGAATCAAAACATAAGGATTTGTAACCAAAATCAAGATAGGAAGGCAATTAAAAGTAATAAAAACTAGACACAACACTAAGCCACTCTCTAAAGATAGATTTTGTGTGTTCAAAAAAAGATTGGCATGTGCAGATTATATGATATTAACCCTGTATGAAGACTTTATGCTACTTCTCTTTACAGATATTAGTAGGCTCCTTTCTAATATGTTATTTTATGGAAGACTCCTCTTAGTTTAAAAGGCCCTGTTCTCGATGGTATCGCTATATAATAGCATCATTTCAGCTTTTAAAATACGTGGCTAGATAGACAGTATGCAAAATCAAATTCTTGATATGCAGATTTTACATCGAAAAATTTATGAATCTTCTTACTATTTTCACTTGGATTTTTCTTACATACTCATGATATTTTTTGCCGCTTAATTTTATTCCCTCCTTTTTTTTTTTGATAATGACAAAGGGAAAAGATAGTTAATGATATACTTTGCATCTATGATATATTTTCAATATTACCTTGATGATATATTTGTTTCTAATGATATATATCTGTGATATATTCAGCTGAGATATATTCTGCTAACTACTTCTGAAATTTTCTTGAATTTGTGAAGTTCAATTATATGATATACAAATGATAAGCTCCTTCATTTAGAAGTAAGACTCCTTTTAATTATAACAGTGAGTAAGAACATATAAAATTTATAGGTATATTGTTTAAAATTTTAAAAAATACCTATTATTGTTTGTCATCATCAAAAAGGAGGAGTTTGTTAACTAAAAGTTTATTTTTAACAATTTTAATGATAAATTTATAATATTTCAAAATTCAAATTAGATTTATTTTCTTGTATAGTGATAGCTGTAGATTGCATCATGTTTTAGTGGGCAGTTTGGTGTGTATTTAGTTGTTAATTTGATTGTTTAGAATAGTGTGTGTTAGTTAAATATTTTTGTTTAAAGTATTTTATGGGTTGGAGCATGCTTTTGAGCTTTAATGATGTGTATTTGAGGTGCTTTGATGAGTTTTTCAAGTGTTTTAGGGTTAATATTAAAGAATAGAGGAGTTTCAAAAGAAGCTCGGACAAAAACAGAGGGCCACTATCGTGGTCAGTATGCCACAATCATGACAGAAGCATCAAAGAGGAGCCACAATCATCACAGAAGGCTCGCTAAGGGGTGGCAATCGTGGCTTGCTTGACAAAACACACAGATCGCCTTCCTAACTTAAGTATGAGATGATGATGGATTGACTGATGATGGATCTTAGATTGTTGACGATGTTCTAACTTTTCCTTAGGGATTTTAACTTGCTTCGCTGCTAATATAATTATTTGTGTGTTATTGTGATTGGGTGTTGTGATTAATTGCAATATTTACATATTTTGGTAAAAAATGAGAGGGTAAATCGAATAAAAATGAATAGATTGGAATAATGAGAGTTCAATGGCCAATAGACCACATGATTAATCATATCGCTTATTGTTCAGAGAGAGATCCAGTGTGAGAACCGATAGCTAATCAGAGAGCTTAAAATCTAATTAGATTTATAGGTCTTTTGTTAATTGAGAGACTACAAATTTCGTAATTCAATTAGATTATGATTTAGGGTTTTACAATTATAACTCGAGAGAGAGTAATTCACCCTCCGATAGTCTAGGACTGACGCCACAGTAACGCATAATTTTCTATATTAGCATTGGTGAGAGGGAAATCCCCTCTCTCATAATTTGATAACTCTTTTTGGTTAATTTCCTTCGTGACTTTTGTGTTGCATAATTTCAATTTCTTTTGTGTTAAACTTGTGCATTAAATTCTTAATAATCACTTTCCTGCATTTACTTTTCTTTGAAATTTTTATTTTCAATTTTCAATTTTCTTAGCCTTAGATAACGTAGGATTAGATTAATTCACACTTCCTCGTGGGATCAAACCCTCACATATTATAAATCACAACCCGTGCACTTGCGGTATTTTAGAGGCTATAAATTGTAAAGCTTGCAAAATGATTAACAAGTTTTTGGCACCCTTGCTAGGGTAGTGTAGGATTAGTTTAATTCTTTTAGCATAAGGATTAGGAAAAAAAAAAGAAAAAAGATGAAAGTTTTTACACACGAGTATAATACACATCAATTCGGACATCCTAAGGCAAAAATAGGAAATCTTAAGAGTTGAACGCTAAAAACAGATGGAAAGAATGATGGTGGACTTTATAAGGCCATAACTCAATGTTTATCATCAAGGGATTACATGACCACCAGTGGTAGTGAGTATGTTCGAGATCAAACCATCACTGCTAAACATACTTCGAACCAACGTGCAATTATATGGGTTATCCAATGAGGATCCTAATGCTCATTTGGCTAATTTCTTCGAGATTTATGACACCTTTCGATATGTTGGGATGTCGCAAAATGTTGTTAGGATGAGGCTCTTTCCCTTTACACTCAGGGATAAAGCCAAGACATGGTTGAATTCTCTTAACCTAGCCAAAGTTTGAACTTAGGAGTAGTTGGTGTGAGAATTTCTAGATAAGTACTTCCCTCTAAATAAGAAAAGAAGACTAATAAAGGAAATTATCAATTTCCATTAAAATGGCGGGGAGTCTTTATATAAAGCGTAGGAGCAGTATAAGGAGTTGTAAAAGGAGTTGTCCTCATCATAACCTACCCAACGAATTCCTTTTACGAACCTTCTATAGTGGAGTTAATTCACCTATAAGGGGCACCATAGATGTCACTACTAGAGGATCAATCATAAGGAAAATAGTTCAAGAAGCACACAATCTGTTAGAAGAGATGGCATACAATAGTTATCTTTGGACATCAATATGAAGTAGACAGTAGTAGCGTTTCAGAATCCAAAACGAATTATTGTTGAAAATTTAGTGACAACATTGTAGGCTGAAATTCATAACCTAACCAAGGACCTGAATAGCTTAAAAGCCACCTATTCCGCTCCATTCAAAGCAATTACGCAAAACAGTGAGTTATATAGACAAGATAGCTATATCATAGATGATTATTTCTCAAGGGAAAATAACAACGTGGAGCAATTCAACTTTAATGGAGCCCAAGTTAGTCAGGGTGATAGCAATCCTTATTCAAACATATACAACTCGGGGTGGCAGAACCACCCAAATTTTCATTGGTCTAACAATGTTGGGATTTGGTTTAGAAATCAAAATTCACATGGATTTCTACAGGATGAATACAATGACTATGATTCCAAACTGGACAAGATCATGGACAAAATCATAAGTATGGATGATGCCCAAAAGAGGCTAAAAGGGAAAATTGCCACGTAACAAGGACTGATGCCTTTTTAACCCTCTACGTGGAGCTTGAAGTGGAATAATTTGCCAATGTATTATCTACAAGAAGTGTGCGAAGTCTTTCGATCAATATGGAAATATATCTAAAATAGCAAGTTAAGGCTATCACACTTAGGAGTGGGAAAAAGCTAAAAGAACCACTAAAAAACCAAGAAGAACATGCTTGATAAAGGACCAAGAAAACTTTAAAAAGGGTGAAGAAAAGAATGAGGACCATCCCTATGTTCCTCCTCCCTTTTATCTATGAAGCATGCCATTCGTGCAAATAAATGTAGTTGCATTTTTAAAGAAGTAGCAGGACGAACAAATGACAACGGAGGTAGAGATTCAAAAAAATATAGACATCTCTATTTACGAAGTGGAAGAAGAAGAGGAGACTAAGATGATTGAGGAAGAAGGCGAATAGTTCACCTTCTTATGTTCACCTTCTTACTAAACAAATTGTTGGATTTGATGGAAGATTCAAGGAGTTTTGTTATTTCCTATTTCATTGACAGTTTGTCCCTGAAAAAGGCATTAACAAGCTTATTAGGTTTCCTTACTTTGATAGAATATGTCCTTTTCATTATCTTCCAACATGTAGCTTATTTACAAGTTACGAAGCTAAAATGGGAAGCACAGGTGAAAGCAAGCCGCTCATAATTTATCCTAGCTGAGTTTCAAAGGATACAAGGTCAAGCTAATGACCATAACTTAGCACATTTAGTAGCTAGATTTAAATTGGTGTGTAGTTAGATTTGTTTTCAATTCTATAATGAGTTGGAATGGGTTGGATCACTATTTCTCTTACTCTTTTAAATCACTTATAAGATAGGAAACTGTAACATCCCGTTCTCATATTAAGGGTTAGGATCCAAAATTTCAGTACATATGAGCTCAAAGAGAGATTAAGGAAATGCATTTTCTTGCTCATGCATAATGTTAGCA
>JANZXR010062336.1:0-12150 GCA_027575705.1 Erythroxylum echinodendron | reverse complement strand
AGGCAAGGAGGATATAAGAGTATAAGTATCCTCTGTGATAACATCATAACACAGAGGCAAGGAGGATATAAGAGTATAAGTATCCTCTGTGATGATGTCATAATACAGAGGCAAGGAGGATATAAGAGTATAAGCATCCTCTGTGATGACATCAGAACACAGAGGCAAGGAGAATTGTAGAGTATAAGGATGAGTAGAGTTTCGCGTAGAAGATAGAACACAGAGGATAGGATCGTCTGTGTTACTGTTAACAGACTTCGTCTGTGTTACTGTTCCCAGAGTAGCGTTGTGTTACGCAAGGCTTTGTCTGTTTTACTATTTACAGAGTAGCATTGTGTTACACAAGACTTCGTCTGTGTTACTGTTCACAGACTTCGTCTGTGTTACTGTTCACAGAGTAGCGTTGTGATACACAGACAAATTCATAGAGTAGCGTTGTGTTACACAAGACTTTGTCTGTGTTACTGTTCACAGAGTAGCATTGCATTACAGAAGACTTCGTCTATGTTACTGTTCACAGAGTAGCGTTGTGTTACACAAGACATCGTCTGTGTCACTATTCACAGACTTCGTCTATGTCACTGTTCACAGGCTTTGTTTGTGTTACATAAGACATCGTCTGTGTCACTGTTCACAGGCTTCAGACGATAATTCACAGTCGATAGAATGTCAACCCAGAAGATAAAAGTCAACCACAGAGGGTAGAACATGGAGGATAGATTATGGGTCAAGGATTACGAGGAGGAGTTAAGAGGTTACTTGAGTTGAAGTACATCTTCTACATTACTGTTCACCGTGTATCTTCTGTCCCATTGTTGACCCCTTAGAAGATAAAATTGATCTTTGAGGTCTTCATGGAAGTTGTAGAACTTGAAATCTTCTTTCAAACCATACAAAGAATACCCTGAACTGATCCCCCTAGAGAAAGTTGTGACGTTTGTAAAATATCGTTTTTGTTTTCCAGACTTCATCTGTGACACTTTTCACACTATTGTCTGGGTCACTATTCACTGCGTATCTTCTGTCCTTTTTTCGATCCTTTAGAAGATAAATTTGGTCTTCGAGGTCTTCATAAAAATTGTAGTTCTTTAAGTCCTCTTTCTATCTATCCAAAGAAACCCTAGTTTTGGATACTTATAGAAGAAGTTATACGAATAGCCCCGAAGCAAGTATATGTGTAAAATGAGGACTCACCGACGCTAATCATTAAGGGATTCAGGTTGAAAGGTAAGAATGGACTAGTCGACTATTCTAAGAGCTGAACTGAGATGAAAAAAGGGGAGTTTGAGAAGAAAATCCGATAGTGGTCAAGGTGTTCTCTTTGGGGGATAATTTACGTATTAAGGTATTCTACATGCGAGTTAGACTCCGAACTCGGAGTTTGACAGATGTGATATCAGAGCAAGTAGGAGTTAGACTCCGAAAACAGGGTCCGACACATGGTATGGTGGAAATTCAGAGCATAGATACCTCTAAGGTATTTAAGATTAACGGACATCGTCTAAAGCTATATTATGAAAATCCTTCGGTCGAGCGAGTGGATGAAATAGAGTTGGCATCTTCAACCTATTTCTAAACCGGTAAGTAACGACACAGGTCTAGCTAACGACTTTAAAGAAGCACGTTCGGGGAAACCTATAAATTTTCAGGTTTGTCTTTGTTATTTCTTTAACAATTTTTTTCTTTTATTTTCGGTATATTTTCTCATTTAGTTAACAATTCGCTTTACATTTTTATTTATTTATTTATTTCTGCCAGTTTTATTTTTTTATTTTCCTTTTCACAACAATTTATAATGAAAATTTTAAAAAGAGCAAAAAATTAAAAACCAAAATTTTAGGTTACCGCCACCCCCCTGTTTTCTTTCCCTCTTTATTTTCCCTCTCTATTTTCTTTTCCCTACCGCTACTTCATCACAATACACCTTAGTTGACGAATTTCATCATCTTTAAACCTCAAGCATCTCTCACCTTCCATTACCCTCTCACCCATTCCATCCTCTTCTGTGCTTTGGTATTGCGACAGTCTCTAATTGCAGGTCATTCTCCACGAATTGGCACAATGCCTAGGAAAAAGAGCGACTCCCAAAGGCTTCCCACACCCATAAGGTCTGTTGTTGATGTCTCCCCACCTCAACCCTCTTCACAGACCACTGACACACCTCCAGCCCCAACTCCAGCACCAACGTTCCATCATCTACCCCCATGTACATGATTACAATCACGGAGGGGCAAAGCGGTTGAAACCCGAAGCAAGTTGTCTAATAAGGTAGCGGGCTGTACTTCCTTCTTGTTTCCCAATGATTCAACCGATTCCAGTAGCTCAGCCAATAACAGATTTGCCCTTGTAAGTCTATTCATTCTGATACCCTTGAAGCTCTGCGTGTATATGACTCTTTTGTGCAATTGATGGGTCCCATTGGATGGAGTGCTTTTGCCGAATAGATTGCCCTGCCTTCGTTGAATTAACATTAGAATTTTATAGCACTTTCCAGTTCAATTGTCATAAAACTTTTGATATGTATAAGAAAGAGGCTGTTGAATTTAGATTGACAGGGAAGGAATTTGCATGTTCAATTACTTAATTTAATGTTGCCTTGGGATTTCTTTCCAATGCTGAAACTAAGACTGAGTTATTTATCACTTCTCAATATGATTTTCATGTCGATTTTAATGCTACAAAGTTATGGCATCAATGGCTGTTGACACCCATCCTTATAATGCTAGCCTTTCTAAAAGTTCCTTTCTTAAGAATCCTGTTTTCAAAATTATTCATCGGTTGCTAACATTTAATTTTTCTGGTCAAAAAGATGCTGTGGGTACCTTGTCGAAGGTCGAATTTTATTTCTTGTGGTGCATGGATAGGCATATTTCAGTTAACTTGGGTTTTTGGTTTATGACACAGTTTCATGCCGTTTTGAAAAAGAAGTCTAAACCTTTGATTCTTGGGTCTTATATCATACAATTAGCGGTTAATTTGGAAGAGTTAGATCTTGACAACACTACTATAAATGTGGCTTGTGGTATAGAGCTGTTGGATTTATATTGTCTCTACAGGATGGGTATTGTGGACCTTCGCCACGGTCAATTTGCTTTTAGCGCTCCCTTCCCAACTACTTTTCCAACACCAGGAACTTCAACCGGACAACACCGGGTACCACCAGCCGAACCTAGCACACATCCACCATAACACATCGATTTGGATGCTCGGCTCAGTCGGCTTAAAAGGACAATGCACCGTTTGGAGCACAATTTGATGGCCTACTGGGAGTACGAAGGATTTCAACCGCCACATCCACTATCCCCTTGATCTCGACACCTCCAAACAGAGAAGCTTTCTTTCACCCTTTTTCTTTACCTTATGCTTCTTTGACATTGAGGACAATGTTGGTCTAGGTGTGGGGGAAAGAATTGGAATTTTGGTGTGTGAAATTCTTTTTATTTTTGTGTGACTTTTGTTAATTTTTGCATGATTGCTGTGTGTTAAACCATGAAGCTTTGTCATACTAGTTTGGATGAGATTGAGGATAATGCATGAAATTAAATTAGGCTAAGTGAGTTTTAAGGTGAAGCATGTTGATTGATTGCAATAACTGATCTTATAGGCTTAGTCAAATTTTTGACATGTGAGTGATGAAGTAAATTGTGAAATTAAGGTGAATTCTTGAATTAAACCTGTAAGAAAAGTTTGAGTCTAAATGACATCGCTTTTATGTCATACTATTTCTTTGAATGGTGTGATGCTCCCGTATTCATGTTGCCTTCAGAACTTGCATGGAACCAGCTTGAATTTGTTTGATCACGTGGGATATAGAAATGATTAAGGCCTTCTTTGTTTTTACACCCTTAGCTTAAAAATGACCCACCTAGTTATTTTCCTTTTGCAAACAGAGCCTTTAACCTTGTTTTTCAATTAATCACCTCACATTAAAACCAAAAATCCCATTAGCCTTTCCCTTTCACAAGTTGAATGAAGCATTGAGTAATTGGGGACTTTTGTGTTATATTGTGTTCTGAGATATTTTAATAAGTACTTCTACTTATGTGTTGTTATTTTCTCTTGTTTTTATTGTTTTCCCTTGTTCTTAGCATTATTTGATAAAAAATAAAAGAAAAAAGAAAAATAAAAAATCAGAAAAAGAAAAAAAGAATACAGTATAGTGGTACTAGTTAGTAATGAGTAGTTGTAGTCCTTTTCATTCATGTTTCTCTCAGAACTTTAGTTTGTGTGTCCCCTTTTACTTGATACTTTTTGAATGCTTGTGATTAACCTTTTGTCATTTTTTTTACCTAACCCATGAACCTAGCCCCATTACAACTCTGAATAAATTCCTTATGATTTATTAGCTCATATGATCTGAATGAATGATAACTGGTGAAACTGCAAGCCTATGGTATTGCAACATGGTAGAGTGAGATTGAGAGAAACACTTTACCTGCAAACACTTGAGTGAAATAGTGAAATCCGTAAGAAGAATTCAGTTTGATTTCATGATTTCTTTTGAACAAAGATGCTTTATTTTGACTTTATCTATTTGCATTGGTAAAAAGCGATTATGATATATGTTGCAATTTAAGTCTTACTGGCCCAAGTTAATGGATTGTGTGCACTTGATCTTATGAAGGATGAACTGAATAAGTGTAATAGTTTGACATGTTTGCTCGAGGGAGACCAAAGGTTCGGTGTGGGGGAATTTGTCAAGTCATTAAATTGCACTTATTTTGGACTTAATTATCGTTAATGTGTTGAAATTATTATCCTAAATTGATGGAATTATCTTACAATTGTTTACAGATGGTTTCAACACCTTAGAGACTAAATGGAATCAAAAAGATGCAAAAGAATGAAGAAAATCCGAAATCTAAAATTCTCACTCTGACAGCAATTCAGTGACTAAGAGTGAGCATGCCTAAGGAGGGAATAAATCTGCAAATAAAATTTCAGAAGTCAAATTCAAACTAAACACAATCTTTAAAGATTATCTGGCCATCTTTTAAGGGAGTTACCTACCGAAAATAGAAGAGTTCATTATCTGGAAAGAATCAAGAGAAGATAACGAAGAGATAAGCATCAAGAAGGAGGGTTGGTGATTGACGAATATATATCTATTAGGTTTTAGAATAGGTTTAAGAAGGTTTTTCTGTTGGGACTGCTGTTGTTTCCCTTCTATCTTTATGATTTCTGCATACTTTCAATTGTTGTTTTCCTTTTCTTTATTAAAGAACCAGGGATGGAGACTTATTACCTTGTTATTACTTTTATTTTCAATTCACTTATGAGTAACTAAGTCTTTCGCCTTGGTTAAGGAGATCCATGTTATCTGTTATTATGGTGAGATGTTTCGAATAGTTTTTTTATTGTTAATAAACATTGGATATCTTCGGATTTATTCTTTCTAATTGAATTTGTTGGTTTCTAGGTGCACAACTAGAGATTAATTGGTTCAATCGCTAGATTAACAAAACATGACGTTCAGTTTCAGTAATCACAAGTAGTAATTAGGATTAACTTCTCTACGTTAGAGTTGGAAATTCTAAGAAGATATTCACTTGATTGATTGCATGTAGTACATGTATTTCGCTTGCTCATTGGTTCTTGATTCTTAATGATATTATTCAATTATACCTATGATCGTATCCAGGTTGTTGTTTAATAAGAATGCTAGGATACATGTTCCTAGTCATTACACTTAAGAGAAATTTCCCCAATGAATGTTTATTAATGATTGCTATTTTATATCGAGGATCCATGATAGCATGATAACATCGGTGACCAGAAACTAAGGTATTTTCTCATTGATTTTTCAGATTTAATTGCTACTTTCGATTTGTGATTTTTCTTATAATTTTCTAATATTGTCGTGACCAAACCCCCTTTTTTATTTTCGTTATTTGTGCCGTTTGAATTCATAATTTCATTACCGCAAAGATTCCTCGTGGGAACGATATCCGCTTACCGCTACTACATTAAATTGTTTTAACGAAAGTAATTTCGATCTAATTTGGCTGCAGGTGACAGCAGTACCAGTAATAACTTTTGGAATTGGAAATGTTTTGTATTTGTAATGGGTTCAAATGGCTATTGAAATTCTGATGTTTATATTCCTATAATTGAAAATGTCTATAAATTAAAAGTGGGCCCGATTTGGTTATTGATTTCGGTATATTATATTGTGGTTTCAAAAAAATTGTACTGAGTTTTGACTGATTGAGTGTTCTAGCATGCCTCCTTCGCGGGGTACAGACTCAGATATCACCCATAGATGTTATGTACGTGCCTTGTAGGACTGGGGTGGTACAATATATGGTATCAGAGCCTAAATTAAAACTACTATCTTGTATGGGCATTTTCTGAAATATGTGTCATGTTATATGCATTTTAGACATATCATAATAGATAGTAGCAACTGATCCCTAATCAGAGTCGCATGAGCATGAGTCACATACATGAGCATGTGTTAAGTTCTTAAGCTGATAGAAATAGTGAGAAAAGTGATGATTTGTCAGAATGTTAGAAAATGGAACTATGTGGATATCTAGAAATGAGAAATAGTTTGTGTTCCGATATAATTTATGGAGATTCCGTGTATTTGAAATCGTGGTTATACCATTGAATATGATATCAATGTTGTATTCTAGATATTTAGAAAGGAGAAATAATATATGGTTGGGTATGATAGATAAGGATTCACTACGTTAGTTATTGTGGTTGTATTATTGAATATGACACCAATAATGTACTATAGTGGTATATCCTTGAATGTGATATAGATGTGGATACATCTTCGAGAAATGATTAAGGAAAGAAGAGATATGATAAAAAATGGCAAGAATTAGAGTGTACAAGCAAGGTTAAAAGAAAACCAAATTATTTCTATAACCTAGAGAGGATGAAATTGGACTTGAAATGGTTAACTGAATAATATGAAGATAGTTATGATTTAGTGTAGGAATATGTCAGTGGAATTGAAAATAGAGCTTCATGATGATAATGCTTCTACAATTCTGAACTAATTGAAAATGTACTTATGTAAGATGGAATAAATGATAATGGGAAGATGAGATAAATGATATCGATATGTATAGAAGTTCTCAAGGTTTAAGTTGGTTAATTAATACGAGTACATGTTTGATAATGTGATCACATTGGTGAATAATGTTATTAAGCACACATGTAATAATTACTTAGGAAAGATAAATAAGGTGATTTATGATTTATTAAATGTCCATAAGTCTTAGTCCCCATCGTCAAAATCAGGAGATGAATTAGAGTAATGTATGAAACCATTTATGAAGATCAGCTGGGGATAGATTGAGGTTTTTAATGATGTTACTATAGGTGATGAATTTTCTGAAAAAGACGAAAGGCACGTTCGTGGCACAGTCAACATGATCAAGGATAGATACAAAAGAAGAATTGTTGTCCTGGATCAAATAAGATAAAAGGATCCTGAATATAAGTTATTAATTGGTGAATTTTCTTATAAAGACATCCCTAGAAAAAATTAGGATGTTCTGATCATATGATTTATAGCATAAATTGATCTTCTTAAGGTACTAAGATTGGCTGACAAGTAATGGTGAAGACCGTTGATTGATAAGAATTTCATGAGTGGTATCGATGAAAATAGTAAGAAATTTTTCTTTCAAAGAAGAATTTCCCTAAATTAGGTTAAGTTGATCAGACAATTCAATTTAAGAATGATTAATTAAAGAACGAAACATAAATGAATATGCAATGAATCAAAAGTGAATATTGGAGTCTGATGGATAAGAGACTCAGTTGTGAGAAAAATGAATACATTATTGATACTTGAATTGAAGATAATACTACTACTATTGCTAAAGGAATTGAGGTTCAAACTATGTTCCATGCAATTATGTACAGGATATGCGAATTTGATCTAAGGAATGTGTTACCAATCTCGGAAGCAAAGATTGCAAATAAATTGAAATGTGTGGAGAAACTAATAAGAATGAACAGACGTTAGAACAAGTCAATGTGCAATAAGAGGAAATAGAATGAATTGTGAAATTGATTCGAGAAGAAGTCAATTGCGAAGAATCAAAAATTTCATGAGATAATACTACCTCATTGAGGAATTAGATTCTTAAAGAATTAAGAGAACAACTCACGGGCACAAGGAAATTTGAGTTATATTTGTTGGAGTTAACAATGCCCCTGACATTATTATAGTATTAAAGAATAAAGTGTCTCAATTTTGTTTGGATTGATTAATGACTATGATCATAGATAATATATCGAATGTGTTTAAAAATTGGAGAAGAATATTTTAAATTATTGAGGAAATGTTACCTATCATGGAAGTAGGAATAATTATATGCCAAGTTTAATGAGAATGAATCTTAGCTTGATTAAATAAAATGTGGGTTGTATCATATCTGAACATGGCATATTGGGAGACACAAAGAAAAGTAAAGGTGATGATAAAGTGAGAAATTTCGAGGAATATATACGAGATTCGGAGTTCTTTAGAACTAGCTATATGTTAGATATCACCAGAGACTGTTAAAGGGTGGTTTTTACCGATCTTAGCCCTTTGACAAGATCTCTAAGGAAAAATGTGTCAATCATATGGAGTAATAATTATAAAAATAATTTTGAGGAAGTAAAACATCTATGATAATTATATCACTGGATTTGGAGATTTTGTAGTATACAATGATCTTTGTATAAGAGAGTAGAATAACATCCAATGCAATATAATAAAGTGATTTCATATGCATGGAGACAAATAAATATTAAAATCTCATGAGCTAATTTTGATAGATGATTTAGAATTTGCTATAATAGAAATTGCATTGAGGATCTTGGATACACTGTAAGTACAGTGAAACATTCTAGATTTTATATGGATTAATAAAGTAAGAGATAATTATTGAGACTGAAAGAATTGAACACGAGACTGAGACAATGGATAGAGTTACTTGAAGATTTTGATTAAGAAAATGATTATCTTTCCAGTAAAGCTAGCATTGTAATATGATTCATGGAACAAAAAAAAATTTATAGTTGTGTAACAATAATTCAGATATTAAGGTTATAAAACCAAGTGCAATCAAGATCATAGAATGTCGAATTGAAATTTGGGCAAATCAAAGTGCTATTAGCTATTGAATTTAAGATCAGCTTCACTTGAAAAGATTAGCAAAACCTAAGTTGAGGATTTAAAATTTGTGAATCTTACAGAGAAAATGGAAAATGAATCCGAATTTAAGTTTGATTAAAAATTGATACCTTGTGATTGAAATAAGAAGTATGTGTACCCAATAATGATGATTGAGCAAGGAGATTTTTGGAGAAAGCATTAATAATAACCTAGGCTATACATCCTAGTAGGAATAAGCCGCAATGGTGCTTAACAACTAAGGATGTAGAAGCAAGTGATTGCTTATATGAGTTGCCAATAGTCTTAACTGTTGAAGATATGCTAGTTCGTAGGATCATAAGGTCAATGTATAGTTCTAATTGACTCTAAGCATATCTATCATTACCCTAGGGATATCATAAGAATATTTTATGAGGCGTTATATGGCAAAAAGAGTCCATTCGCCCTTACATTGAAATATAAAAGGTCTAAAATGGTTAAAGGCCATAATTGATTCAAGATACTGTTGATGAGTGAAATGAATCTGTAATAGGAGTTAAGTGATCCAAGTTAATGATGAATGAGTTAAGTGGATCAACATCAAAGTTATGGAATATCGTGAGATAAATATAAGAGTGGAGTGTATTGACACTAAAGAGATGTGAAATATCACGCGAAAGATGAAATACTCCTAACAGTACACCTCGCCAAGATGTGCTTAGATAGAGATAAAGATGTGATCAAGTTAGGAAAAGAGGGAAACTAACCTCGATATAAATTGGTCCATATGAATTTATCATGAGAATAAGACCATTGACTTATGGGTTAGTATTATCAATAAAAGATGTTACAGATTCACACAATATTGTATTGTTATGTTTAGGAAATATCGTTATGATCCAAAGTATGTGTTATCGATATTTGAAGTGAAATTATGAGTAATCTAAAATATAATGAGGAAATAGTTAAGATAATGTGATATCGGAAGAAATGAGTAGAATATTGATTGATTTCATTGACTATAGTTAATTGGAAGAAATTATTCTAATGGTAAAGTTAAATGGAAAATGGAGGAGTAATTGAGGAAACTATTCCCCTGCCTTCCTGATCAATCAGATAAGAATTTCGAGGACGAAATTTATTAAATAGGGAAGAAATGTAACATCCCGTTCCCTTACTAAAGGTTGAAACCCTAAAATTTGGTACATGTGAGATCAAAGAGAGATTAAGGAAATTGCATTTCATGCTCATGCATAATGTTAGCATACACAAACATGTGAATATTGTTTTTACACAGTATATGCATTCATTGACATTCAGGGTATAATTGATTTGTAAATGTGATTATAAGGAGGATAGTGAATATTTTGTTATAAAAATTGATTTGGTGTATTAAATTGACAATTTAGAATTTTTTATAGAAAATTTTGAGAATTTTCTGGAATTTTAGGATAATTATAGACTTTAAAAAAATGTCAAGTGGCAGGACAGCTGTTAAATGGTAGTAGAAATTACTGTCTAATGACAATGGAAATTTTGATAAATGACTTTGGGATTTATTGACAAGCGTCAATGAAAATTTGAAAGTCAATTGGAGTAGAAATTAGAATCAAATGGATTAGTTATTAAAGATGGGAGCAAGTAAAGCCATAGGAATAAAGACATGTGGCAAGTGACATGTGTCAAGTCACTTGCCACACATCCATTCCACGAAAATATCTAAGTGAAAGAACATGAGATGGTCTTTCACTCATCATTTTCGTTGCTTATGTTTGTTTCCTCCTTTTGTTTACTTTCTTCATTCTTCCTCTCTTCTCTTAAAGCCACGACAATCTCCTTCTCACAACTCAACCCCTTCATGTTGATTTTTTTCAAAATCCTATATTACCACTTCAAGATTCTTGCTATCTCTTCATTTTGTTACAAGAAAAACCTAACCTCTTCCTCATAGTTGGTGATGAATGAATGGTGCTTGAGAAACTAAGGTTTATGTGAATTTGAAGAATTTGAAGTTAAACAAGTAAGTAATCTATTACTCTTCATGGCTTTGAAGAATGAAGCATATTTGATGATAGTTAGAAGTGAAATGAAAGTGGAAATGAAGTTGAATATATATAGGAAGTTGCTGATGAATGTGTATATGATATGTTTGGTTTTTGGTGTATATGATCAAGCATGGATTTTGAATTGTGTATAGAAGATATTAAACTGTAATTGGGGTATTATTGAAGAAGAAATGAGGTGGATATAAGTTAGAAGTGGTAGATTAAGCAAAAGAGATGATTTAGGAAGAGATTGATGAGGACAATGAATTTTGTTTACTGTTTTCTGTAAAAATTCGCCACGGCCAACTTGCAGGAAAAAGTTTGTCGCGGCCAACTCCTGGCTTCACCACTGCCAACTTCTGGCTTAGCCACGGCCAACTTTCCTACATAACTTAAACATGTTTCAGTATTTTGATCATAACTTGTTTTTTAGTTATCCAAATGGAGTGATTCTTTAGTTGGAGTAAACTAGAGACATAGGGATACAAATCATATGAAGAAGTCGAATTGTGATTCAGTCTCTAAGATAGTTAATTGTTGGATAGAAGTTATGTATAGTACACTATTTTTGAATATGAATAACCCAAAAATGTTTGAGGCAAATCTTCCAAATTACTGAACCAAATTAAGTGGTTTTGGTGTCAATAGAAACATAAGACATAGAGGAACACTTTTTTAATAGAGAGTATGACCAAATTACATCATTTGCACCTTCTGATTGAACATGAACAGTAGACCTGAAAGTGTGTTTTGGAAAAATCTGAAGTGATTCAATGAGAAATAAATTGTGAATTTAATGTTGTTAGTGAGGCATAAACCTAAGTAGAAATTATACTTAGATGAGTTTTGAGATGAGAATGATTTTGTGATGAAATTGATGGAAAGATACTGTAACATCCCGTTCTCATATTAAGGGTTTGGACCCGAAAGTTCAGTACATATGAGCTTAAAGAGAGATTAAGGAAATGCATTTTTTCTTGCTCATCCATAATGTTA
>JANZXR010062255.1:0-12156 GCA_027575705.1 Erythroxylum echinodendron | reverse complement strand
GCATAAGATGTGTTGATTTACCACTCTTGGACCCGTTTCTCTGGTCCGACCCGTTCTCTGGAAACGGGATGTTACAAAAACAAATGAAAAAAAAGACAATCATGGGTTATAAGTGATGTGGCAAATGACATGTCACTTTCTTATGACTCCATTTGTCCGTCTTTTGATAATTAGTCTATTTGACTTCAATTTCTAATCAAATTTTCTCCCAAATTTCAATGACATAAGTCATTAAGTCCCAAAATCCTATATAAAAATTTCCACTGTCATTTGACATTTATTTCTACTGCCATTTGTCAATTGTCTTGCCACTTGACATTTTTCCTAGTCCAAATTTTACCCAAAATTTCAAAATTATCTAAAAATCTCCAAAATTCTAAATCACTAAATATACTCTCTAAATCAATTTTTCAACATATAAAAACCACAATTCTGCACAAAACCACATTTATAAATCAATTATACCCAAAATGTTAATTAATGCATGTACAGTCATATGAATGTGCAAAATGTGCATGTCCCAATTAACTCATGCATGATGTGCATTTTTCCTAATTTCTCATAAATTTCCCATAAATCACAATTTTATCCCTAACATGGGTAACGGGATGTTACAATTCTCTCCTCCTAACAAAAAATTTCGTCCTCAAAATTCTTACCTGAATGATCAAATAGGTAAGGGTATTGATTCCTCATGTAGTCCTCCGTTTCCCATGTGGCTTTCACACTCGAATGTTTCTTTTAAAAGACTTTCACCAATGGAATCAATCAGTTTTCTAGTTACTAATTCAGATATTACACAATCTTGTCTATGTTCTCAATACATTTTAGATTATTCAAGTTTTCATTTCCTGTTCCGACAATACATCTTTGTCAGATCATATTAATATTTCTTAGCATACTCACATATCACACAATATGGATCTAAAACATCCTTCTATCAGTAACAATAACTCATAATAATTTCACACAAACCAATTCATATCGGGCTTAGTCTATCCTTTTTCCTAATATAAGCACATCTTATACTCAATGTGAGCACACCATGACCAGGTGATACTCTCAGAAACAATTCATTTTTTTTCTCTTCTCATCTGTGTTAATACACTTAACTCTTAAGTCTCTCTCGCTACATTCCATAACTTCAATGTTGTCCCCACCAAATTCATTGGCCTTTGATGAGCCACTTAATTTTTATTATAAATTCATTTCACCCTTTTCAATATCTCGAATCAATTTTAGCCTTCAATCATTTTTTTGGCCCTCTTTATTTCAATGTAAGGGTGAACGACTCTTTTTTTCGTATTGTGCCTTATAGAGTATTCTAATAATATCACTATGATAATGATTGTTATGCTTAAAGTCACTTAGGACTATACGTTGATCTCATGTTCCTATGAACTCTAAAATATATGCTTTAAGCATAACTCCAATAGCTAAAACTGTTACCAACTTATACATGTAATCACTTGGTTCCACATTCTTAGCCATCAAATGCCCTTTTGATGTATTCCAAAGGATGCATATTATAGGTTGTTATGCGTTTTTCTAATAATCTCTTTACTCAATCATCTTTATCGAGTACATATACTTCTTATTTCAATCACACAATATCATTCTTCCGATTCAAACTCAAAAATTCATATTCATTTTCAATTTCCTTGATAAGATTCATAATTTCAAAATCCTCAATTTGGGCTTTGTTGATTCTTTCATGCGAAACTGATCTTAAATTTCAATGTCACTAATAACACTTCATTTTGCCCATATCTAACTCAACATTCTATCCTCTTCATTGTAAAAAATAATATCCAAATTAATCATTGGAGCTTTTTTTAATAAAAGGTTATCTAAACTTAAGTCATGAAAACTTGTAAGACATAATTAAAGAGGAGAAACTATATTTTATCATAAATTCAATCTCTTATTTGTCAAAAAGCAAAGAGTATATTTTGTTTCATGAACTTGAACCTCTGATTGGTTAAATTAAAAAACCTAGCCGGAACTTTCAAAAGTTGGCATCATATACAATTCCTTTAGACCCATGTTTGATCATTCCAAGTATTGAAAAAGAATATTAAATGGAGAATATAGGAATAGTCTAGTGATAAAGACTCTCCTGGTGACATGTTCAAAGAAGCTAAATAACTAACTTACCAATATTAATGTATTAACTTTGTAGTCTGTATTGATTTATTTAGGCCATCTAAGTTTCCGTGTCTACAATAGTTTGAAGATAATTGAGGGTGTAAGTTAGCATAAACCTTCCAATATCTATAATTCTTGACTAAGACTCTGCTTATTGATTATGTGCTCTAGACAAAGATATATAAGCTTTTCCTGCCCAGGAATTTGCAGTTGTTCTATAATAAGTAGAGGATGGTTTTAATGTTCTTCATTTTCTCTTTTGCTCCGAAAATTATTATTTTGTTCATTCTAGCTTAACTCCGTTATGTCATAGTATACTTGTAATCTACTCGTGGATTACAATCTATACATAATGGTTTTTTTTCAATTGCTATATCAACTTTGTTTCTTGATTTATCTAGTGCTATTTCCATTTCCCACCAAATCACAGAGTTATAGTGACTTTTCTTTGGGATCATATCTCACTGCTTCTTCAAATGATAACTCCAGTTGGGTGTCTCCGTTTGGTGATTTTGCTTTTGGATTCCAAAAAATTGATCCTGATGGTTTCTTGTTAGCTATATGGTTTAATAAAATTCCTGAGAAAACTATAGTTTGGTCAGCTAATAGAAATAGTCTAGTTCGAGTAGGATCCAAAGTGCAGCTCACAGCAGATGGCCTGTTAGTCCTCAGAAAGCAATCGGACACATAAGTATGGATTGCCAACTCTGTTAGATCAGGAGTTGTCTCTTAGGTTGTAAGGTTTAAAGGGTAATAACAAGTTGTGTAGTGATTATAAGCACTAAGATTGTGTAAACCATTCCAAGTAATTAATGCTGCAAGTTGTTACTCCTAAGAGAGAAAGTTGAGAGAAATCTCTTAATGAAATTATCGTTGAGTGTTTGTTTACGATTATGTAATAATAACTAGTAGAATACTTTTCACCTATATGATCATTAGAAGTGGTGCCGCTTCTAGTAAGAGTTTAAGGTAATCTCTTGTATTTGATCATGAACTAGGATGAGCACATGGCCGATAGTAGAGTTAAAATTGTAATATGAATTAATTAAATGCTTAGAAGATTCATATGTGCAACATGTCTGAACCTTTGTGAATGATGGCATAAGCAATGAGCCGCTAATCATTTCCTTTAGATTTTTTGATATATTTGTACTATAGGATGGTTTAAAGCGAAAGCTACCTTCCTTTAGGCATGATTTCTTGTTTGTGTTATGTTTTTTCTTATGTCACAAACTAAGTGGGGGATTGTTGGAAATTAGTTTGTGATATAAGCAGTAAAAGTAAAACTTGAAAATGAAGGGTTGTTTCCTTTCCAAGAGTTGTGACTTGTAGTGAACAAATGTGACTATTCTGAAGGTTGCTTCCTTTTCAAGAGTTGTGACTAGTAGTGAACAAATGTGACTGTTCTGAAAAACTCTATATATACATGAGTTTTAGTCAGAATTATACATGCTTTTTTGAACAACTCTACCAACACAATCTCTACATTCATAATTATTGAAAAACATTCATACCCTTGCAACTTGAATGTTCTTATGTTCTTTGTATCCTAAAAGTAATTTGCCTTTAAGCCAGATTGCAAGTATAGTGAGGGCAAATAACACTTTAAGGAAAGTGTCCAACACGCCCAGAACACTTTAAACTTTATGTTTTGATATCAAGTTCTCTCAATTCTCTAAAACACCATTGTTTTATAGACTTCCAATCTCCATCAATATTACAATGGTAAAGATTGATTACATCATTTAACTTATAGATTCCAACATGTCTTTACTTTTACTTAACCATCATCTTCCCTTACTGCAATATGATCCTTTTGGAAACTTCTTTAAAAAATTTG
Organism: Erythroxylum echinodendron; assembly: GCA_027575705.1. NCBI lineage: Eukaryota > Viridiplantae > Streptophyta > Magnoliopsida > Malpighiales > Erythroxylaceae > Erythroxylum > Erythroxylum echinodendron. The sequence continues at coordinate 8,168 of JANZXR010062255.1, read as the reverse complement.
TTTGTCACTTAAACTATTTTGGAATATTTTGTTCAAATGCTGATTAAAATTAACAAAGAATCAAATTATGAAAGTAATTTACGACTAGTTTACTTGCACTTCTTTTCTGTTGTCATTTCTAGTTTTCGTTTTTATGTTTTCAGAATATGTTTATTTATTAATGTTAATGTAGTTAAATTTTATCACTTATTATAATTACATATTAGATAAAAATTAAAAATAAATTATTTTTAATTAAAAATTTATTTAACATCATCTATAATTTTTATTAACAAATTATCAATATAGTTATTTTATTTTATTAAAATAAATATTTAAAATTAAAATTAATTTATAAACTAATATTTATTTTAAATATGATTTATTTTTTAAATGAAATTTTATTTCAAATTTAATTATATCGAATAATAGTTATTAGATTTTATTTATTTTTCATATTTTTATTAAAATTAATGTTAATTAATTAAATATATAATATTAAATTGAATTATTAATAATTAATATATTAAATAATTAAATAATATATATTTAGTCGATAGTAAATCATATTATGAAGAAATGAAAAATAAAAAAAATTACTAAAAAATGAAACCAAAAATTTTTACTAAACTTGAAAAAAATTTCAAAAGAAAATCAAAAATAAAAATAGAAACAAACGTAAAAATGTCAGTAGGCTGGGCCCGTAGCTCGACGAGCTAACTCGACCTATCATTTTTTTATAGAAAAACTTCAAAAACGACATTGTTTTTGAAGTAACGGCTTGACCCGTAGCTTACCTGACCTTGGCCCGTTACCTGGTCGAGGCGACTATCCGTGGTCTAGTCAACCCGAGCTGGAAGGGGCGAGTTTTGATGTCTCTAAGCAAACATACCTTAAGCGACCACTTGTTAAACTAATCACCTTTCTTACTTTAGCCAATTAAATTTATGTTTTTAAGGAGACTTGGCAGTCTATGCTCCAGTTACCTGTGTAACTTCTTGTTAATTGCAAAGACTTGCATAAGAGTCAATGGTTGATATGTCTATTTCAGTCCTTGTTACCATTAAAGTACCATCTTGTTTTTTACCAAAACTGGTGGAAAATTAATGGTTGGTGATGGTGGCTTATCAACTTGTAATGACATATTAAACCAGCCATTGGTACAGAACCTATCCTTGAAACTTCACAGGGCCTAATAATCAGAAGTTTCTATGACATTTTAATCTTGGACGAACTTGACTTTTGAAAGAGATTAGTGAAAGATTAGTCTCATGTCAAAGGCACAAAATTTGTGCTTCAAACTTAACTCCATGCCAACCATGTTGGGTTAAACTTCATGTCGTGTAATACGTAACGATACCTTAGTTATGTATCCCGGATCGAACGTGAAAGGGCAAAAAATAGAGAAATTCAGAATATACCTGATTTTGGTTCTGTAATTTCAAATGAGCTTTTCAAAGTCGAAATGAGCTCCAATCCATTATCGTCTTCACGAGAATCCATCAATGGGACGTGATCTAAGTCTTTCTACAGCTTTCTCCAAAAATAAGCTCTCTTAACGGGTCAGAGAATCCTTATGCTTACGATTGATATGAGCAACTGCAAGAGACCTTAACCTTTATATATAACTTTCATATCACCATCACAAGTCCTATATAGACCAAGTCCACACTAATTGGGATCTATTTTTCACCCAAACTTTGACCTATTGATTTAGATCATTTATTGGGTCACTTTATTATCTTTATTCAGATCAAATTACGTAAATTAACCAATAATTTATTAAAAAACCCAAATTACAATTAATAGTTATCCATTTAATAAGAAAATGACAAAATGTCACTAAGGACAAAAATGTCTAACATTCTCCCCCTTGGATAATTATTAATTGTAGTTTTACTCAAGTTTAAAAGAGTTTTAGAAACTCGGTTAAGCTACGTTACTATATTAGTCGACTAAGTTTAAAAAACAAAACTTTTGATCCAAAGATAATGAAAGTCCATCATTCTATCCTATAAGGCTTTCGATACCGAAAATTATCAAATACATGTGTCATGTGTGACACAGATCCAATACAATTATGCATATCTAATACCTCACTAACATGAATGGGAAAATGGAGTGTGGCAAACTAAGATGATACCTTTATGATATAATATGTATCATCTTCATTTATAGGTCTCGATTTTTCCAACTTTATACTAAACCGCATTGCTAAACTGTATCAGAGAAATCCTGTTTTCTCTTACTGAATGCTAAACAACATTAGAGAAAACCTTTATATTTTCAAATTTAATGCTAAACTACATTAGAGAATCTTTATGTTCTCCAACTCCAACTGAATGCTAAACTACATTAGAGAACCTTTATGGGATTAAAAAATTATATCTCATATGCCACGAGAAACTTTTAGGATATATCCGTATAAAACTGTATGTGTCTAACGACATAGACTCAAGGTTAACCTTTATAAATGCCCAATGACCTTTAAAATGCTTAAGATCAACACAAATCTTAAGATTTTCATATGTATTATGACAATGTATGATAACACGTATTACTGACGATGAACAATGATCATCTTTATTGATGAACCATTATATCATCATAATACATCAAAATGTACAAATGTACATGGAGCAAACATAATGATCTTTTAACTAACAATGTCTAAAGACTTCAAAACACCTATACTGTATACTTGTATTCCAAACATAAGTGGGTAAAGTCCTTTAATTAAAGAATCGACTTATGATTCCTCAGTCTTTAAATGCTCCAAACCTTAATATCACCTTTTCATATCAACTACTTTATAGTCAAATATTTGATCTCAAAATGCTAAGACCCCGTGATATTCAATGTTGTTATTAAACAACATAGCAACTTTATTATTATAATCAAATGGATATAGCCACTGAATTAACCACAGACAACTCAGAAATCAAATTTCTGAGTTAAACCGTTTGTGAAGCAGCGCTATAATATGCACTTTGCATGCATGGTCAAGGAAATTGCCTGTGTCTTCTTGACACTTTTCCATGACATTGTACCATCTGCTAACTTAAACTGTAACCTTAAGTGAACTTTCGATCATCTGGTTATATAGCTTAATTTGAATATGAATCCCTTATGAGGTTAGTCTGTTGACTTTTTTATATGTCAACATATAATCCTTGATTCCCTTTAATTATCTTAATACTCGCTTGACTGTATTTCAATGATCTACATCTGGGTTAACCAGATACTAACTAAATAGTTAAATAATAAATGCAATGTCCTACCTAGTACATAGCCGAGCATACATTAGGCTATCAACTGCACTAGAATACAGAACATTGCTCATAACCTCTCTCTTTACTTTATTCTTTGGATACTGTGCCAAAGATTATCTCTCACTATGAGAGATGGGTGTTAAGACAAGTTTACAGTTAACCGTATTAAACCTTTATAACACATACTCAATGTATGTACTCTGTGAGAGGTATGTTGAGTGTTAAGATCTATCCCGATGAATCTGAATACCTAAGACAAAAGATGCTGCACTAAGGTCCTTTATGTCAAAGTTCTTGACCAAAAGTTGCTCAACCTTATACAATATGGTCAAGTAATTTGACATGAGCAATATATCATCCACATGCAGTAATAGAAAGATAATTTTGCTCCCCTTGATCTTATAGTATAAGCATCCTTTCAACTTTATTTTCCATGAAGCTAAAAGAGGTAACAACCTCATCAACTGTAAGGTTTCACTTTCGGGAGGTTTGATGTAAATCATATATTGATCTGCATAATGCGCAAATCATGTCAGTTCCATCTGGATCTTGAAATCCTTCAGGTTGTACCATCTAGATCACTTTATAAAGGTCTTTATTCAAGAAAGCGATTTTGACATGTAACTTTTTATCATCATGAACTACAATTGCCTTAATCACTCAAAATGTATTCTTCGAGGATACGAGAGAAAAAGTAATATTAAAGTCAACATTTATCCTTGAGTGAACCATTAGGTAATTGAGCGAGTCCATAAGCTGTTGAACTTTATCCTGAAATCGTTTAGGCCTTAAAACCTCATTTACAACTGACGGGTCAGTTATTCCGTTACGAAATCAACTTACTCCCATATCTTACTATGCTTCATGGCTTGCATCTTATAAGTCATTGCAACTCACCACACTTCCATATTGGGTTCAGAAACAGCTTCTGTAAAATTAACTGGATTCGTAACATGTTAATATCATAGTCTTGTTCACCTAATAGACTATGTAATCAGATGAGATAACAAATCATCTCACTCTAGTGGATTTTCATAACTGTATTAAATCTTGTACCCCCAGGAACCTCTGTGTGTATAGGTATAAGCTCTTGTTCCTGTACAAGCATGGTACAAAGACCCAAATCTATCAGATCTAACTGTATAAGTGGCAGGTACATAATAACTGTAGTATCCACCCTTTTATCATCCGAAGGGTCAAAGGGCCCACCATCATCATAAATATCGTATTATAGAAACTTAATTGTTTGTGATTCCACTTTTCTGGTCCCTTCTTCTCTACAGTAAAATTTGTAGCCTTTAGAGTGGTCGGGATATATTAGTAAATAGCAATGAATGGAATGAGTATGCAATTTTTCTTTATAAGGATTATACCACCTCGATAGGGCAACCTCAGACATGAATGTGTGCAAGGCTGGTTTTTCACACTTCTAGATAATTAGGTAGATTAGTCATGTTCTGCATTGACTTTTACAAGTCTTTTAGGGTGCGGTTATGCCTTTCGACAATACACTATTTTGCTCAAGACTACTCAGTATATTGAATCGTCACTATCCCAATCGATTCCATATATCTGGCAAACGGACTTTTTCAAGTCCTAAAACACCATGTTTGCCATAATATTCTCCTCCATGGTCACGTCTGACATTCTGAATGGATTTTTCCAATTGGTTCTCAACCTTTAGTCTTTAAGCAAGAACATATAACTATAATAGGAATAATCATCAACAAATATCAAAATACATTTGGAATTGCACAATGCAACTGTATAAGGTCTTTTGATTTCTTTATGTACAAGACACAATGAGTTAGAAGCATGAGTTGAGCTTAGTATCCTTATTAGTCAACTTAATACTCAACACATGTTCCCAGATCATCATAATCTAGAATTGAGAGAATGCTTTTCTTAATCAATCTCTTAACCCTAGCTCTAGAAATATAACTTAAACTTCTTCTTTTTTTGAAAAATCAAAAAGAATTGTAATTATAGTTGAAACTAAAACATCGTTACAACGAGTTCAAGGCTTAAAGCCTACAATCATATTGTAATATGACCCAAGAACAAAACTCCCTAAGGAATATAGTATAACTATCTGTATAAGAGATAAAAACATGAAGCAATTATAGGCAATACTGAAGTTTTATCTCATAAGAAAGCTCGTTCATCATTTGTATTTGGGATTTTGCTTTCTCTTCTTAGCAGATATCCTTTTTGCAGATTTGGATTGCACGCAAAAATTGCCAAGTATCTTGGGGACATGGACAATAGCTATATCACTGTCCTTTGTTTATTCAATATCCCTTGTCCCTTGATTCTCAGTTTGCCCATCAATTACACCTGGAGTTAGCATATTGGCCCAATCCATCTGAAAATGCTCCAAATATTGGGAGGTAAAATCATTCGCACTACTGTATAGATTTTCCACATCGTCTGCACTAGAATTATCAAGAGTTGTCTTTCCTTGAGAAATATGTGTAGTAACTTGCTCATTCATCAAACCAACTAGTTGATTACTATTGTCTTCCTCACTATTAACTAAATCCACAGTACCATTAAGCACAACCGCAATATCACTAGTAGTTCCATCCTCTACAGGAAGGCTATTTGTAACAAACTCAGATGTCCCAACTTGTAACAACTCCATTACCGTCTCCATATTTATATCAAGCATGCTAGTTTCTGCCAAAGGGTCATATTTTGTTTCTGTTGTTGAGGCCTTTACAATTTCCAATTTATCATTACTATCGGTCAGCCTATCGGCAACCACAGCATAGACCACAAGTGTCGCTGCAACAACATCAGCAAGTTGAGCAGTAGTCACAATGGTACTCTGTTTTAGGAGATTCTGTGTTGGTATCTTTGTAGTAGTCTCCAATTGAAAGGTCCTTCCAGTTGGTTGCCACTGCTTGTTGGCATTTGGTTTCCAAGGGTAAGATGACTGTATAGTCTTCATAATCATTGCACCGTTATCTCCCACACTCATCACTGAAAGATTATTCGGAAGAATCGTCAACTTAGGTATCTCAATACACGCATTTGCATAGCCTACCCTCTCCATATGTAGCATTTGAGAATCTAAGTTTAGAGGTTTACTTAAGGAGCTCGCCACATAACTCAACCCTTAGAGCGTCCACAGTTCTATAGGCAAGTTATAAAAGTGGACCCACAGTGGAAATTTGTCCATCGAACTTTTATCCGTGTCCATGCCCGGACTCCATTATCGCAAGAATAAAGGTTGATCTCCAATGTGCCATGGGCCTTGTTCGGTGATTTCCTGCACATCAAAATCCTTGCCAAATTTGAAGAGAAAGGACCCATCTTTACATAGTAGGACCTTCTCCAATCCCTTGGAACTCCACCTGACTTGAGCCCACGCTTTCACCACTGGGAATGTTGGCCTCTTACTCCAAAAAAAACCAATAAGAGCTGAGGACCATATTCGAATGCCTGCATCAAGAATTTCCTTGGGGGGCATATTATGCCATCCTTCAATACCTGTTGGAAATGTGATAGAGCAACTTTGGGTAACTGAGGTATCAATTTTCGCTTCCAGGCTCCATCGAGTTTTGCATTTGTTGTCACCACCTTGGATAAAAGACCCTGATGAATGAAAAGTCATGCATAGTGTGACATAGATATGAAGAAGCATATACCTAATTTGGAGTAAGACACATTCTATACAAACTATATGACAAAAAAGTCATACCATTATGTTTTACATTAAATACAACTGTATAACAGAAGTATTAAATATGAAACATCAACCTTATTTATCCAAAATTGATCTAAAGATCACATATAAAATATTTCGTGTAAGAAACCAAAATGAACCTTGCTACAAGATTCAGTACATACATCTCCTACAGATAAATTGACAATCTAAGAAGTTATCTGATAGTCATAGTCTTTCCTTTTAGACCTCATATTGCTGGTTATTTTATGTCTCTAAGACCTTTACCAGTACTGGATTAACCAGCATCAATATGTGGGAAGATTTAGTCTTTCTACCTTCGATCTTAGCGGGTTTCATCTTTGCTTTCCCTTTAGTTGCTATGAGGACTGTAGGAGTAGCAAGCTTGAGTTTCTCCTCCTCTGCAACACAATGGGAAATCAAAGCATTGAAGTCTCATTCCTTATTCTGCAAATAATATGTCATCACCAGATTACTTAACTCTAGAGGGAGTGTATTCAGAGTCTAGTAAATTATGAAGACATCAGGAAGAGGAATGTGCAACACCTTCAGTCTACTATAAAGATGGATCATTCTTGATATGTACTTCTTTCCTCCCCCCTTTTTTCCATATACCTTATGGAGAATAATTCTTTATTCAAGGAACTTGTCTCAATACTAGGTGAGACTGTGTACCTCTAGGAGACATTTCCAAGAAATTATTGTGCTATATTTGTGTCTGGAAGTCCACTAAGTAGATGGTTAGGTATGTATCTCCTAATGGTCATCAGACATAATATGTCAGACAAGGCTTTAATGGCTACTTTATGAGCTTTCGAGATGTATTTGCATGGCTATATCAACCTCAGCTATTTCTATAGCATTCAATACATCCTCACTCTACTATTTTGTATTGAAACCGGCCAGAGTTTCAATGATGACACTGATTTTATTGACCGAAAAGGTGACTGTAAAGTAATTTGATTAGATCAGCACAAATATAGGATAATAGCGATACTTAAAGCCATTAATGTAGCACCCCACTCTCGCGAGACACATACCTCACATCCTGAGTGATGTTCAAGAACATACCCCGCGAGGGTGGCATGCTAGCATAGTCAGCCAGTAAAATCTAGTTACAATTTTTTTTAACACACATATGCAGAAATTAATAATCAAATTGGGCCCATTCTTTTCTTTAATAACATCAAAATCACATTTATTATTATTACACTCAAGATCAATCT